>DWDV01001439.1:0-13261 GCA_018245615.1 Mimoniades ocyalus | reverse complement strand
ATTCTGAGTGGGAATCGAACCCACGACCCCCGGCGCAATAGTCAGGTTCACTAACCACTGCACCAACGGGCCAGTCAATGATGATGATCATGTGATGAATGAGCCAATATAAAATACTTACTTATAAAAGAGTATAAACATATGTCACTAACATCCAACTCCGCAGTCTGCACAGTGTTGCCAACTTGCCGACTGAGCAGTCATTCGTTGACTTGAAAATTTTGTGCCACGTTAAAGGACGCTCAAGTAGGTGTACTTCTCGTATATAATTCAAGAACCATATAATGCAGTGGTTCATTCACGTCTACATTATCATATAGTAAATAAACATATATAAACTCACATCAGTACTTTTCCTCCCCAGCAGCAGGTAGGTGGCGAACACGTCGTCGTACTTGGCCTCCGCCAGCGAGTACTCGATCTCCTGCCGGTTGTAGCCGAGACACACTAGCGCCTCTGCAACACGAAACGTGCAACGTTCATACACGCACACATACAAACACACGAGCGCGAACGCACACACGGACACGTGAGCACTTGTAGGTACCTAAAGTACACAACGTTCATGATATCATACACTTGAGATACAGGAGAAGAAAAATATATGAACGCTTGACAAATTGATAAAAGGGGGGCATATCAATTGATAGATATAAAAAATTGATACCTAAATAGTTAAAAAAAATTAATGTCAAATCAGAAATGTGCATGTCGATGATGAAAAACAAACATTACCTTTATCATTTAAATAAAGTAACTTACATGAATGATAAAGTTCAAAAGTGTGGTTAGAAATCAAATTTAAACTGAACGGGAGATATTTCGAGTGGATTTTTAGGGTTTTCTTAAAGCTTTGCGAGCCTGGGCGCGCTAATATACACAATGCCGTCTTAGATACTGTCATATCAGTGGATAATTACAAAGTTAAAAAACCTAACATAAAACTTTCGTCTAATATACGACAAAGTTTGTTCCTTCTCGTCATCAATATCATACGACACGCAGATCTGATCCAACATTTATTTCATATTTATATAGTATACTGTACAATATTGTCAAAAAAACTTAATAAATATTAATATAGATAAATATTTATAAGTATTAACTATAGACTATTTAATAAGTTTGAAAAAGTAATTGTTTTATGTACAAAAATTTGAAATTATATTGATTATAGTAAATATTAAAAATAATAAATCAAATTAAATATTTGACTTAATAAAAATAATTGGTATTAAAATTAAAAGTCATACAGAGAAGAAAACACTTCTATCTCCTCTCTATTAAAAAATATTCAATATTAATGCAAGTCAAAAATAAGTGACATATGAAATTTAAAGATTGAAAAATGTCTATCGAAAGTGAAAAGAAAATAATAATACTACAAATAACTGAGAGTTATAATAATAGTTGTAATTTAGTACAAATAAAAGATTCTATTGCACAAGTTGAAGAATTCCGCACACTAATGATCACAGAGCGACCTGAGCTTGCATGCATCGCTATAACAAAAAAGAATCCCCTACTATGCAGTCTGGACAAAATTCAACTTAGCATTTGCCTTATAACATGTCTATTATAAAAATAAAAACAAAAGTATAAAACACAATACGAAAATTAAACGAACACACACACACGCGTATATATATATATATATATATATATATATATACATACATATATACTTCATAACGCCGCTAAATCCATCGCATTAACGAGACACTGAAAGCAGTACGCACATACTACGCCATTTAAAGTGTGACAATTATATCGATGAGTGAAGACAAACAAAGAGAAAACAAAACAGAACACAACGTGAATGCGTGTTTAAATATCCGTACCTTTCTTTTGTCCTTCAGAGTAACGAGTGATTTAAATAAATTAATAATTTCATTTATACAAAGAACATTATTCATAGTAATAATAATAATCATTATCAACTAGCACAACACAACATGAACTGTCATCAAATCAATCAACTGTATTAATTACGGTAGCATATTAGACTCCACAAAACCATTCTCATTGGCCGCATGCTCATCCGCCACTAGACATTACTGAATACGACAGGCAACATCCGGCACGTACAAAACACATAATTATATTGTTACATTTCGTAGACACACACATGTATGTAGATAGATACATAGGTACAATGAAACATCACACGGAAGACGAATGCTAAGTTGAAGTTTAACAATGATTTTCAAACGTGCTTTTCAAACTTACTACTAACATTTTACTGATGATTATGTTGCTTTAAGACATGACATGTCGCAGCCACGACGAAGGGCATAATGGAACAAACAGCAACTCGACATATTCAGTATTTGTATTGATGGAATTGTTACTAACATATCTCCGACAATCCGCACCGGAGCCGCGTGCTAATGTATGCTTCATACGGGTAAACATAGGGTAGAGGGCCGGTGCCCAGCAATGGGATACAAAAATTGTTGTAATCGAGGACATGAACGTACAATCGGACGTCGAGTGATATTAATTGGACTGTTTCCGTACAACGCTAATGAAAGTCATGCTGTGGTCGCACTCCTGTTGATGGTGCATATTTCTAAACCATCAATTACCACTATAGAGCTAAAAATATTGAGAGTGAATCGCGAAAAATAATAAAAAATTTGCATTTTACAGAAATTAAAGTCCCGCGCTTGATTACAGGGAAATATAAACATATATTATATAGTCAAATTAACCCACCACTACCACCCTCTGTCTAGACGAGAAAAAATATTACGTCTCGCATATGGATACGACAGTGGAATAATAGAATATCACATTCGTATATGTATTGCTTAACAGAATTATTGAGTTTGTCTGCATTGGAACGCAGACGCATGAAACATTCCTATTTAGATCTTAGATTTAATAAACAGTATGTACACGAATGAATTGGAAGGAACTCATAAGTGAAAATTAAGTATTTGGGTACCAGCGTACACATTTAAATTCAATATTAGCATGGCCAGACCCGTATCTCATTAACCTAGCATTACATATCAGGATATCTGAATCTGGGGTCCATAGGCATCTAAAGGCATCCTAGACATTGGCGCTGAGGGTCCATTTCGGAATTGCAAACCTAATAAATATAAGCAAAGACATTGGACGACAACGCAATTTTCTCGCATGTCCTACACAACGGACATGCTGTAGAAGTATGGACGGCACAAACCACGCACGACTCGAGCTAGCATGCACGCACATCTCAACGAGAACATCCAGCTACGGGTGAACGATAACATTCTCTAAAAACGTTATAATTACCACATTAAAAGTGCTCAACTATATTTGCAACAGTTAAATTATAATTATAAATAATATTCAATCTATACGAACATAACCGAATGTCTAACCGCCAATAATATTCACGAAAACAAAATAATAATAACATAGCATGCGAAAAGCGGAATGAAATTATATAACCAACGATCATTCTGTCTCATCGGAGTACTGTTATTCATATAAACTATTTTATAATATATAACGGTTATATAGATTATTCGTGAGTGAAAAACGAGTATGTATGTGTATAGCATATCGTGTATATTGGACTGACATACAACGAGACAGAATTTCACGGTACACGCCCACATTCATTTCACTACAACGAACACAATATCAACATGGACTCATTTAGTATGGACCTCTATCGATTGACACACTTTAAACAAACGTCACATAACTGATAGTAAATATTAATTTTATTTTTCATATTAACATCACCACCGAACTGAACAAAATTTTAAATCGAGAATAAGCTACGATAAATTATTTTTTTAAGATGAAACATGTATAAAAAAATTTTTTTTTGTGGGTACATTGAAATAATATTTTTTGAGGGTACATAGACAAAAGAAATGAAGATTCGTTATTCAAATGCACGGTCGAGTTATGTGACGCTCGCGACAGTGAGGTAGGAGAGTGCCGGGGGCGGTCCGGCGGCGCCGCGTCACGTACCCACTTGCGCTGAGCCGCGCCGAGCGTGCGCATGAAATACACAAACACACGTTAGACAGCTGCTCCACCTGCACGCCGCTGGCCCTACTAGCTGTATATATCGTACACGTTGTCTGAGGCGTGTAATCTGCGAACCGTTATTTGGCTAGCGTGGCAGAACGTGGCCTCGAACCTCTCATTGTGAGAGAAGACCAGTGCCCGATAGTGGAACTATAAATGGATTGAAAAAATATACGTATATATCCATTCATATGCTATATAAGTGTATTCTTCACATTGACCCCTTTGCTTCAGTCACAATAACCGTTTTATTAATGTTTAGCCGCGATCGCGCCTGATGGAAAGCGCACGCGTCCCTGGATAGATTACCCAGATAGATAGATAGATCACCTGGATAGATCATCCTAGGCAAAGCCCAATTTCCTTTGTTTTGAAGAGTCCTATATTACTATTATACGTGCCCGGAAGCACAGAAGTTGACACAGTATTCCACGCCTTGGTCGTCTGAGTAAATAGCGTTTCAGAAGGGTTATGTAAAAGTGTGTAAGAATACCAATCGCGTAATTTAGAGCACAGTAATAGACTAGTTTTAAACTACAAACCTCATATAGTCATTCTAATTAATGATGCTTATAAACGATTGTTTTCATCATCATCATGATCATAAAATAATCTGCTAACCTATTCTAGACTATAAACTTCATGAACTTGTTGTATTCCACAGAGTAAGCTATAAAAATTCAATTAATTAAAAACACACAAATCAAATTCTGCATAAAGTTAGCGTTTTGAAATTACCAAGCATGGTTATATTTTTTACAATAAGGATATTCACAGCAGTTAGGCTACGTTTAAGAACATTAACCTTGATAATATATGAATTACATTAGTTCTTAATCTTAACTCCCCGGCATCCCTATATGGTGTACATATTCCAAATATCCTAAGCTGACTCCAAACGCGGTCGAAGCGACCGTCGCTGCCACTGACCTATCCGCTTGTGATCCTTGAAGTCCTGCTGCGGCTCCACGTAGGGCCGCAGCTCGTCCTCCTCGTAGCCTGTGTTCATCCACTTGTCTCGCATGATGCTTTCCAGCGAAGCCCTCTTCGCGGGGTTCAGCACCAGAAACTTCTTGAGCAGGTTCTCGCAGTCGGTCGACATGTAGAACGGTATTCTGCGAATGTTATCCAGAAATTCCGAACTTAATCCGACTGTCTATAAAATATCAACGACCCGTAGCACGTTTGAATGTTGCATTTTATATACGAGTAATAGCGAGCAGTTGTACAGCAGCTACCTGTATTTCCCCCGCAGCACCCTCTCGCGCAGCTCCCGCAGCGTGGAGCCGTCGAAGGGCAGCGAGCCCGACACCAGCGTGTACAGGATCACGCCCAGCGACCACACGTCCACCTCGGGGCCGTCGTACTTCTTGCCTGCGGATCGGAACAACACTAACATTAACACACACACACACACACACGCACATAATTTAATGAATTAACGCATAGTTCACAAAATGTTAAAACATTTTATACAACCAATAGTAATCAAATGCATGACAAAAATTATGAAACTTGACTGCCTGACCCCAACTGTTGTAGCAGATGATGTGTTTCAAAATTCCACCCAAGCCAAATATTAATATGATGTATGTTTATTAACTGTCTGTTTACTATAGTTCTTTTAGGGGCCTTAGCTACAGCCTACAGCTAATATTATGTAGTATATATATGTGTATGAGTTAGGACAGAGGACGGTGGCAACGCACCCTGGAAGAGCTCGGGCGCGGCGTAGGGCGGACTGCCGCAGAACGTGTCGAGCTTGGCGCCGGGCGTGAACTCGTTCGAGAACCCGAAGTCGGCTATCTTTATATTCATCTCGCCATCTAATAGGAGATTTTCAGCCTGAAACATATAAACCAAACATTAAAAACTTTTATATGTCATTCACAGTAACCATAGCGGAACAGAACCGATAACTATCTTTGTTTTAGCACAAATTAATTTAAACACATCCTCCTTGATACAAAAGTACGTCCAACTAAAATAAATATTTATAAACATTATTGTATTGCGAAATATTTTAAACTAGAAATAGCGAATTAAACAAAACTCAATTGAAAGTGAACCTAAGAAACTCAATGTGAAGTAAATTAATTATACTAAAACAGTGAAATACATTATTTTAAAACTTGGGCATATCCCAGGGTACAACTGTTGAGCCCATACATTCCTTACTGACTTCAAGGAACATATTAAATATTATCAACTTATTATCTACATATATGTACATAAAATAATGAACTGGGTTGTATTTTAAAACAATCAATTTTCCATTACATCAGTAGAAATTATCGAGTCTAAGTGGGCCACCTTAAGATCCCTGTGAATGATCCGTTTCTGATGGCAGTACTGCACCGCCGATACGATCTGTCGGAACTTCGCCCGCGCCTCCTTCTCCTTCATGCGACCGTGCAGCACCAGGTAATCGAACACCTGCGACCGAACAGCAGACAACCGTAAATCACATAAATTACAAATGCCGCTAAAAATTAAGACCAAAATACAACTAGTAAAGTTGAATTGCTATGACAGATGAAACATTACATTTTGAGAAATGACATGACATGCCAATGAATGCCATAGAGGACCTTACGTAAAAGGACATTTTTAGGAAAGCACATGATTCACTCAGACGAAATTTTTGAGCTCCAGTCACAATATCTAACTAAGCATGAAAACAATCTCGTATCTTTTAGAATTGCAGTGAAACCCTCTTCTAGGTACATTTACACTTACACTTTTAGTACCGTAAAACCGTGTTTCTATCATGCTCTATTTTGGCAGCAGACTGCGGTAAGCGGTCACGACGCATTGCAAATTATTTGTTAGGATCAGTTCCAGGGTTTGTATCAGTCACTGATCGCAGGTGATTATGTTGATCAAATAGATAGATGTATGTAATGTAGCACATTTTCAAGTTGCAGATATGTACATATATGTATGTGACAGTACTCACCTCGCCACCGGACGCATACTCCATGACGAGATATAGCGTCTTCTCGGTTTCAATCACCTGGAACAGCTTCACAATGTTCGGATGGTCAAGCATTTTCATTATCCGCACCTGGAAAAGTACGTGAGCATTAGCGAACCAGAAAACAATAGAAGGAATGATTTACACAGTTTTCCGTTGTGATTCACGACCTCAAATCCACATCTGTATGTTTCTTATCATCTTTTCTTCTATCATTTAATATTCGACAATTATAATTGAAAAACTGGCATATGTAATGCACACAGGTTGGAATTTATACTTATTACTTCTTCTCTGGTTTATACAAGTATAATCATAAGGTTGACTAATTAGCACATCCGTTGATACGAGTGGCCCCACCCTTCACCATGTCGCATTTCCGCAACGTGCGCGCGCGCAGCCTTCAATTTTACCCTCTACTGAACGCGCCAAAAGATAAACTTCCATATGTTTGACGGTTTTAAACAATTACCCGACAAATAACATGTATACATAGTCATATCATCAACCCCTTCTATCGTTCTACTGTTGGGGCACTGGTTTCTCTCAAAACAAGAAGGATTGAAGGCATAGTCTGCGGCGCTGACGGAAGTGATGTATGTTGTCAGACTAAGCCAAGTATGAAATAACATTATGAAAAATTCTAAGGTTTACCTGGTTTCCTTACTGTATTTTTCATCACCGTTAAAGTAAATTATATTTAATCTTAAAACGCACATTTCTTACAGAAAGGATTGCGCCAGGATTTGAACCCAGGACCCGCTAGAGTGGCAGGTTGAATTCTAAACCACTGAGTTTTCTGCTTTCATTCTTAGTTAATAATGTACACTAAAGTAATAAGGAGAAAAACCAGTAAAGAATCGATTCGACCAGAATCTTCTTATTAAGATCTCAATGTAACATTAAAATGCGAAAACAGAATGAATAATAATAACCTCTCGGAACAGTTTCTGCAGCGAGCCAGGGTTGAGCTGAGTCTTGTCGATGATTTTGATCGCGACCTCCTTGCCGGTGGGGACATGCTTCGCTAGTTTCACCTTCGCGAAGTTGCCCTTGCCGATCGTCTTCAGTAGCTTGTACTTGCCTGTAATGGCCGAAACCAATCTTTAATACAATATATTGAATAACATAATTTTGGGAATTCTATTTATGGTGTTACGACAGCGGATACCTACCACTCTCCTAGTTGCGCTATCAAAAATGACATTCGTTTTGTCGATAACGTATCGGAAAAATGCTATTCTCTAAACTGGTAATGAGGCTTCTGCCTATAAGTATATTGGAAATTATAGTTGGATCCGACAATTGCACTTTTACAATTGTAGGATCTAAAGTATGAAGCGTAATAAATAGTTAGTTTTGTATCTTTCCTTATGTTTGTTTTTCTTTCATTTTGATATTAACAGAAGACAACTCACCAATATGGGGCTCCTCGGAGGTCCTGGACCGCGAGGAGACGCGGGCGCTGCCCCCGGCGGTGCCGCCGCCGCCCGCAGACGCCGACGTCTCGGACGCACTCTGCAACGTTCGAAAAAGACGGATGGTTACGTATTTAGCTTCCAACATGATATAACTGAATACCTCAACACCACTTTTCGTCCTGACTGAAAAAGTTACATATAAAGTTAAACTTCGGTTTCAATAGGTATAGATTTGAAATATTTTAAACAAAATACCAACAGGCTTAAAAAGTTACAAAAATGGTGTCATTCTAATTTATAGCATTCATTACAACATTGTGATAAAAAGTGGATCCATTTAATCCTCCTTTCAACCTGCCAAAAGGCCGTACCGTCAGATATAGTCAGTACTGGATGCGAGGTGTGAAAACCGTCATATATTAAGCTGAAAACAAATATTTGACATTAGCCGACAGATCTAGCAACTAATGTAACTGGTTAATGTCGAAAATGATGATTCTTTAAATGCATCGACGCAGACGAAGGATTAAATGAAGTGTAGGTACATCATTATTTTTAAAAATTAATTTTTTAGCAGCTTTACCAAATAATATGATTAATGTTACATAAATTACAGCAAATTCTTAATAATTCATTGCGGATTTCGTACGCTCTATTTCATGACTGTTAACAGTTTTACCCATCTTGTAACTACTACTATTGGTTAATCTATCTAAATTAAAAAAGCGTATCTTTCATAAGCGCAAAGGTATAGGAACGTGCGGAACGCGCCCTGTGCGCTACGTCTTCAGCTCTAGAATCATTAATATCGATATTTAAAGAAAATACATAAATAATTATGCATAATCATTGTCAATTAAAACAATGAGTGGATGAAGGCAATACGTAACTACTATTCATTTTTTTACTTTATGACATAAACGAAGGTTCTATGTACTTCCACGTGTTGCTCAAACTTGCTACAATTCAAAGTTGTCTGAAATAAGTTTAAAAAGGAAGATATATATTAAAATACCTATATATTAAAATACTATGTGTTCAACGGGTGCGCAAGCCACCGAAATGTATTAAACTCTCATTTCTGCACATTTACAAATTAATAACTTAACACCATTATAAACTCATGGCTCCATTATTGTCATTATACCCTAAAATAAGAAATAAAAATATTAAAAGCCTATCTATATCACATACATATTTACATGCTAATATTACAAATTAATCAATAACACCATAAACGTTCACGAATTAAAATTGTTTTAGAAGTACATTAATCCAAATCGCGTCAGTGTTCTATATATAACGACGTAGCATCGACCTGTAAAACGTAAACGTAAATGTAAACGTAAACGATAAAAACATAAGCTATACAAGTAAGGTCAAGATCGTACGTACGGGTAGTGTTTTTATTGCGTACGTACCTCTACTTACGTAAAACGAACGCGTAGGTAAAATTTGATGACGCAAAACATAACGACATTAAAATATGACTCAACAGGGCAACCCTTCGAGACTTCTTAAATTGTTTGTGTTATTTGGGTATTAGATTTATTGATGTTATTTATTTTGATCGGTTTATAATTTAATGTAATTAATATGAATAGTAATGGTTTTTTTTTCAAACTCTTATCTTTTTTTATTTCGTATTTTTGTCTCTTCTTTAATATTCTTCATGAATTAAATTTGAATTTTCGATAAATAATCATTTATTATTTTTGTTAAGCACAAAACTCGAACGGGACGAATACATAATTAAAATAGATTTTACTTAAACTTCTGCTGTAATCGCCGATAGAAACGTCGAAACTGCAAAAATTTCATAAAAAATCTTCAAATCATACATTATTCCTTCTCCTGGCTTAAATTTCACACTTAATGTATATAAATAAAAAATACAATAGGTGCAGCTAAAAAAAAACGAGGGGCTTACAATTCGGCAATCTCATGTAAAAGTAAGGGTATGCAAGATAAACGTAGCGTATTTCAGGACAAACATTCGCATAACAGTAAATCAGCCCAGAGTAGGAACCCTAGCTGTGGTGTCCGGGGAAAACAATAGGGTCAATGTACTGGCAAACCGCGAGATAGACGTGAGGGAAGCAGGTCAAGTAACCAATGTTCGTATGAGATAAGCCGTAACAATCGCACTTTCTTCGCGAGGGCTTCGGCTTAGCCCGTTATTTGTGCAAAGGAGTGATATGAAAATAGATACAGAGCAACCGTTTCGGGAATATTTACACTTAGGGAAAAAAACACAAACGTAAGAAAAAGTAATAAAAAATGTTATTGAGCACAACCTAGCGATAAAAAAGAGTGATAAGAGAAGCAACTGGCCATAAAGGGTGAGATTTTAGCATGTTCATGAAAAGGGTTGTTGTTATAAATAAAGACCATAATAAGAGAAACTTAGGAATTGAAATACATAGATTCTAAGAAACGAAAGAAGCGAGTCGAAGTGAAGATTATTACACCTTTAGCCAGAAATCTCAATGAGAAGGATCTAGCTGCAGTCATGCAACATTATAATCAAATACACGATCGATAGGGACTAATGGGTGAATTAATACCATACCCCGTGTAACTTTTCGATGGCTTTTGCACGCCGTCGTCTTCTCCATAGCTTAGATAGAAACATCGGAGCCAACAATGGCAGGACTCGATGGCGCATAGTTTGAGGGTTTATCTTGATAGAGTCTATGTATCCCTCCACGAAACCTTTCTAGCAGCACACAGCTAGACAGATGCCAGGACCATTAAATTTTTCAATGAATTACTTTTAACACACTTTTGAAATTCGAACAACAACTGAATAATTGTTTTTATATTCACTAACAGTGAGTATCGTATGTGCTATGTAAAAAACAAAAGGGTTAGCAAAAATATTAAAAAATATTCTCTTTACGTTCACTTAAATGTAGAAACAATCATAAACACAACAAAGTCACCGCATAAATCGTTTCGCTCGTTAAATTTAATAGTCGCGACGTTAAACAACACATTGTTGATGACTTTACGGATGATAAACGACGAAACTAACAGAGTACTGGACACGGGTAGCAGTGATGCTAAGAAAACAACCGATAACGCACACGAAACCAACACAAAGACGTTCACCGATAACACAACAACATGTCCGAATACGTAGGATCGAACAAGAAACAGCCAATAAATTCATATAGAACGTAACGACATTGCAGAATCGCCAATAGTACTACTACTGATTTATGACTAGGGATCGGGGATGCTGGTGGCGCGCAAATCGGGGCACAGCTGATAACGACGACAATGTCAACACAGTTGACACGAAATCCACATTTATTAGTATTGGAAACTAGAGTAACGAATGACAGTCCGTTGCGACTGTTCCAGTTTTGATAAAGGCAATTATATCGAGTTAAATCAAAATAATAATTTTGAAGACAGACACAATCTGTAAAGTATATTATGTTGAAGTGAAATTAAAAATACACACATATATGCATCTCCTCTTAGTATCAATTTAACTGGAGAAAGTATAATGAATGATTAGCGACATTAAATGAATAGCATAAAAAACGACATCATAATAAGAGTGTCACCGAGTTAATCTTCGCTAGAGTTATGTTGTAAAAAGGCAAAAGCCACCCTACGCAATGCAGCCGATTCGTTGGATTTTAAAATATGCAGATTTAAAGATTCACAAACGGAATACGGAAATAAAACTAGTATTGTGATTGTGAGGCGAGAGGTGGGCGATATTTCCGAGGGCGTTACGAATTTACATATAATTATACTGAAAGTAATGACCTAGGGAGACTAAAATAACAAGGAAGAGGATAAGATCGACAATAATAATTATACTAATACGCTCTTAATCATTGTTGATTGTATACTAACGATGAACACACATACATACACACGCCGATCACGCGAATCGACACGCGATCAATTGAAGACGGCAATTATAATGCAATTAAATTGATTATCATTACAATTGTTGTGCGGCTATGCACTGACCCTGCTACTTAATCAGATGCATATACGAATTATGTAAAACATAATGCAATGACGTTAGAGTTTAGTTACAAAATGACCTACAATGAAATTAAACAGGACTACGTAGAAAATGTTATTGAATTATTTGCATCGAGAGTTTTATTGTCGCTAAATGTAGTCGAGTCTCGAGGTAAGAATGAAATACATATAAATAGGTACCATTGATCGAGTAAATCTAAATAGAACTCGCAAAGTTACGGATTCACCACATCGGGTTGCAATACGCTTGTAGTTTTGTATAAGATTTTTTGCGTTTAATTTAATATTTTTAAAGGTAGTATAGGTTTTTTTTAACCGGTGAAACGTGGGAGTGTTCTGCATTCCTCTGCCTACCTCTTCGGGATTACAGGCGTGAATTTACGTTACGTAGTATTATATAGGTGTAGTAGGTGCATCAAAAGAATCAAATTTCTTGAATAGAATCATATAAATCATTGGAATCATCCTGAAAATGTCCTGAAAAGTGAATTTCAAAAAGTAAACATAATAATAATAATATCTTGGGACATCTCCACACATGGCCATCTGATCCCAAAGTAAGCATCGACAGAGCTTGGGGTATGGTAACCAGACGGCTGATAAATTACATATATACATATAAATATATACTTAAATAGATATTTTTCTTTATTTGTAATGTAATGACGTTTATATGTGATTGCAAGTCCTATATAAATAAATGATTTTTGACTTTGACTTATTTTTTTTACACCCAGACACAGAACAAATACTTGTGCTCAACACAAAAATATTTATTCTGAGTGGGAATCGAACCCACGACCCCCGGCGC
>DWDV01001438.1:0-13264 GCA_018245615.1 Mimoniades ocyalus | reverse complement strand
CGGTAATAGACTGAGACAGGCTAATAATTACAAAGTACCTTATAATGATTAAATGAGACGTACGCCGGCTACTAGCTTGTGGTGGTATATCGTAAGCTGCTACTTTGCATAGCACTATGCGCCAGGCAATAGCGACGTGTGAATGGCGACGAATGGTCTCAGTCTTTCTTCATCTGGATCTCTACCTGTATTTCCATCCTGTATAAACTGTATTATTATGCAAGCGAAACAAACTAAAATACTTTATGTGGAATGCTAATTTTTATTTCTGTATAGCTAATTAAGAATAGACACCCACTAAGTCATTTCGTTACCAATAAGTTGTGAACGTTTTCAAAAGACTATTATAACGTACAACCAATAAAACGCTAATGGCAAAAAGGAATGACTGCCTATTTGGTCGTATTGGTTGCAAGCTCGAGTGCTGATCGAGAGGTCCTGTGGGATGATTCAAATGCAAGGTCTGGCGCTTTTGAATTTTTTTTAGATTCTCTTGTAGTTGCTCGGAGACTGGATATGTACCCGATTTATGACAATAGACTCACCAGCTATTCCATAGTAAGACGTAAACGTAACTAGCGAAACGTGGGAGTGTACTACACTCATCTGCCTACCTTTTCGGGGATTAAAGACGTGATGTTACAATGTATTGCTTTCTCTTTTAAAAAATGTATTGCTTTTAATGATTATCAAAAAATGCACAGAAACAAGCCGATCGTAAGCGATCAATAGTGCTAGTCAGCTCTATTATACATATAAGATGGATTATTGATGATAGAATGCAAAAGATCAGGAATTGAGGCGATTCGTATCGTTTAAGCTGGCAATTAAATAAACTAGGGAAATGTCCTGAAGGTAGTACAAAAGTTTTGACGAATGGGTTGCTTCCCATAAAAGTTACAGCCACACAATGAAATGTTCCATGTCCGTAAAGAACAGTAGCAAGTTTTGTTACGAAGTTGCAAGAAAAGCTTTTCACGAAAACGTGCGATATTCGAAATTCTAACATTTTTACTTTTTAGGTCACCGTAAAAGACAAAGGAAACCTCGGAATCGTCTGAGAGGAGAGCTCCGTGATACCTTTAAAATGAGAAAATGGCGTTGCATACATTTTATACTCCATTACATTTATGTTGCATATAAACTCTACGTTGTACATACTTTCTTAACACTCCATAAAATATCAAACGAAATAAATATATCTTCTTATAAACTTAATACATAAATGTGTATGTATACTTAATTTTCGTAATTATTCATTAAGGCGTATCTCTTCATTCAAAAATACGTGGAAAATTCCATACTAAACACATTTTCGTTAAAAGATTGATTGATACCCCTTTGGTTTCCTTGTTTAGGTTATTTTAATATCCGTGAAGTAATACTTATGCAAATATCCACCGCTCAGCACCACGGCGTAACTCCACGCGCCGTTTGTATACACTCCGAGCAAATTGCTTCTGTCCTCGAACATGTCGCGGAAAACCTATGTAAATCTCTTCTGTATCTCTCTTAGCTGTTGACGCTTCAATATTGCATGAAAAACATGTAAATTGATGTCGAATTCACTAAACGAATGTTCTTAATACACAATGTTATAAAATATACGGTTGAGCACAAGCTAGTAATTAATTTATTTTATGTTTTCTCCATCCAATGAATGTTTGGTGATTGATCTTGTGTCAACAATTTGTTTAAGGCTCAGAAAATTGTTTTAAAGTTATCAACTGTATTTTGATTTGCATATTTATTACGTTTATATGCCTATTAGGTAATATTGATAATGAAAATAAAATTTAATAATAAACTAAAAATACCAAACGCATTTTGTGTTCATGTGCTTCATATATACGTAATTATCAATTATTCAATAACGAAAATAATAAATCCACAGCTTTTTACGGAAAACGGTTTTTTTTTATAAAAATCTAGAAAATAAACAAATGGATCACCTGATCATATGTGGTCACCGTCTGCTATGATTATGTGTAGCACCAGAGGATTAGCCAATATGTCGTGGGCATTACAGAAGAACTCTTTTCACGTCTTTCTTGTAGAACCCCATATCGTAGCGCTCAGGAAATACTTCAAAAGGTTGTGCATTATAAATGTTATATAATTGTATTTTTCGCGAACTCCGGCATTACATTTAATTTATTTCTGGTAAAAATGTATGTCATAATTTCATTCAAATTATAATTCGTTCATAAAAATGAAGATTAAAATGAAATTTCAATCATTGTTATAGTCTAATTTTATTAAAATTTAAGTAGATCCTATAATCAATTACCTAGTTCCAGTTTACATACATTTTGTTAACCAATTAATTTTATATTATGTATAAACGTTATACTTAGTTATATTTAGTGTACGTTTATAACGATTCATAAATTTAATTGCACAACATTTATATTAATTGGTTGAATATTAGCAAATCATTGCGGAACAACCCCGTACATACACGGCTTCAATAATGTTAATTCGTAATAACTCGTAATTATAATTAAAAATCCGACGTGTGTTAATATCGCTTCCGCCGCGCACGAGCGGTGTGCGTACACTTACAGCTACTGGAATCGAACGTTGTATCACAAGTGCGGAACTGCGAGAGGTGTTTGTACAAACAGAGCAAATTGCTTAGGCACTTGAACACGTCGCGGGAAACCTATGTAAATCCATTTGCGTATGCCACTTTTCGTGACAGAGTCTTACATCGTATACTTATGCGGAACGCATGTTTGGAAATTGAATGGTACGTTTAAAAATCATAAATGCTAATTCATTTCAGTGGAACAACATTTGTTATTAACTACGGCGTTCCATCTTTACAACCTAAGATGCGACCAATGTTCAGCAGTGATACCATGGAGTTGGTAATGATGCTAAAAGCAATATTCAATTCACATTGAAACAATACTGAAACTCTAATCTGTAACTTTACAAATATTAATTTAATAATTGCGAAGTGAAAATCTCTTTAAGCACAGGCTAATAGGACTAAAATTAACTTGCATATTATCGTCTAGTAATTAAGTTCACCGAAATCAAACTTACCTATAAATGTTAACATAATCACGTTGCCAAACTTTGACAATTAATTTAAACGTTAACAGCATCTGGATGAACTTTAAACATCAATCGATATTGAAGATATCGAGAATGTTAATCATGGCTTTAATCAGCTGTGAATTTTCCAATAAATCCATACACGTGTATATAAGTGTATGTATTTCTAGGTGGATCATAAACAAGTCAACATACATAGACTAGTAACTAAGTACTTGTAAGGATAGATATTTGCTTCGGTTAACACTATCTACCCCGTTATACTAATGGCGTGATAATACAACAATAATAATGTATAAGATAGTATACTTACAAATATACACATTTTACAAACCTCACGTAACTCAATTAATTCTGTTATCACAAATCAAAGCCAACACAAGATACGTATTAAGACCAGCACAAAATCAAATGTAGTTTGTCACATTATAATATATCACACACAAACACATCCAAGTTCATAAACAATCATAAACAATACAAAGCGGCATCGTTCGTTTGTCTAGATTAAAAAACGCGACAGAATTCAATTGGCTCTTAGCTAGGAGAGTTCTTATTAGTAACTAACAGGAAACGTAGAGCTAGGGGATTCAATGATGATAAAGACTTTACATTGAATAATCGTTATGACTGAAAGAAACCAATTAACAACAAGTAAATCGTGTTCGTTTTGTGCAACACAGAATATTGCAAACTGCGTACTATGTTGATAAATTTTGAGAGTCATTTGATTTTGAAATTATATACAAGTTTTCCTTTTTAATTACTTGATTATAAATCAATTTACAATTTATAATTAATTGCCGTATGAAGGTAATAAAAAAGTTTCTAGTCCTACTTCTAATGTCGCAATTAACTTACCTCAAAATAAAACAGCTGTTGATATAATGAACATATATATAATATATTATATTCTATAATAATAAAAATATTCCAAAATATAAAAACACGAGATAGTACGGTTAAAAAAAAATATGCTTTTTATCCCTCGAAAAATAGACCGATGGATAATTTAACTATATAGTAATAATAATAAAGATTTGATTGCTAATAAATTTTAATATTAGTAAAGTTCTTTATAAACATTATGCCAATCAGGTAACATCTCGATAATATATAATTTTAGTATTATTAGAATATTCAGAAACAATGGAAATTATGACTTATTGTTGCTATAGTTAAATCTATAACAGTTACTAGTAATTATGAGTATCTATTTAAACTAAAATATAATGTACATAAGTTCTGACCTTCTAGAAACCCTAGAACAGGCTCTTTTAATCACATGATCACCGAAGTATGAAATTTAAGCAACCAGTTCAGACACAAAGAAAATGCTTATACTGAGTTCGTTCAATTTTAGGGTGAAATTGACGGTGCACCAGTGAATACACGGAAATACTATTAAAATAAATCTAATTAGCTCGACCCACTTCAACTTTTAATAATACGTTTCGTTAAATATTTAGTCTCTACCTACAATACTCGGATACATTTCGAGCTTGTGATGCCCTGCGCAATCCACCCATTTACTAGGCGTCGTCTTAAAACACATCTAATACATGTCAAGACCGAGCTCAGTAGCGTGATATTGGAGGAGCCACGTGTAGCAGTGGACGGGAACATAGTGATGATTATACATATCTTACAAGGCGATTCCAACGAAGTTTTTAATTTTACGATATGTAAATTATTCATATTTAACGATTATTGTAGACAAATTAAACGTGCGCACCGCCCCACACTGTTTAAATGTACACAATGTTTTAATGAGGAAAAAGATAATGTCACTAAACTGATCCAAATTAAGGGCAAGCACAGAGATATCATTGTCGCCATCAACCGTTTTATCTTTACACACAGTCAAAAGTAACAGGTTTCATAACGATATTTTTCTTCATTGTTATAACAACTGATATTTTGTCTAAGGACACAGATATTTATCGTACACAAAGTTCATGCCGGGCTTTGAACCTAGGACCGACGAAATGGAAGGCTGAAATTTAACCTCGAAAAGATCACTACTTATGCGGCCATGGGTTATATGTACATATTATTTGCTCTTTGTGTAAATTCTCTCGAATTCTCATCTCGTTGCTCGCGTTTCGTGAAGCGCATTACTAATGTACATGTTTCAATTGATTGATTGCATTTTAAGAGCGCATTGTTAGCGGCCGCAATTGTAACTATGTAGTCGTACTGTAAGAATAGTAATTTATGTCGAGGTTGAACTGTTGTTCAGTTAATTTGCACATTTCTGTGAACAATAATTATCTACTACAACCAGGTATCAGTCATAAAACATAACAAAATTGTGTATTATAATAATTTGCTTAAATGTATTGTAAGACTCCCTCCGAGTACCTATATGGGGATAGAATCAGCGAAAGACTACAGGCAGAAACTTTGGGCGGCAAACCGACTGGATACTATGGCGCTTAAAGGACTATATCCAGCAATGGATTGAAATAGGTTAATGACGATGATAATTATTCCAAATGCATCAGATTCAGACCCATCAAAATAAAGGGTTTTTAGTTTTGTATAAAAATTATGTCTTACCTATTATACTAAGACTCGTGGAAACATTGAAAGATCTTTAATAAGAGCGAAATATTTCAATAATTTGTTCCAATACCGACTTACATTCATATTACATTGTATTGTCATACACCGGGAACAAGTCTAACAATTTTACATAATAATAATTTCGTCAGAGTACTTCCATAAATTTACGCGTACCTACGTACTTTTCAAACCAAAAGTATCGTGCCCTCGTTTACATTCCAGCGATGCCCGCAGACATTTTCATAAAACAATCCATTGAACCCCATTTCGCGTTATTATTGTAACCCTTATTATTACCATGTGGGTATTACCTTATTATTACCATGTACCCTTATTATTACATATTCAAAGTACATTGCCGCATTCGAAATTTATTTACAATGAGAAAATATTATTTTGTGTACATTCTCACGTTTTACCATTTATGATTGACATAAATGGTAAAACGTGAGAATGTGCTACACCTCCCTGCCTATCTTTTCCGATATTCAAAGTATCCTCATCTTGATACCATTCATTAATTGTTACAACATAACATATAATTTATTTAGTGACAAATAACATATAGGTAAATATAAAAAAAAAATCAATCTTTGTGTCCTTTAAATAATATATATCAAGTATAAGTATATAAGTATATGAGAGTACATGGAATTTAAAAAATAACTTCGAATTTAATATAAAATCGGTCAACGTTGTTTACTTTGATTCGTTTTCTATTTTTATCTATTACCCAAAATTGTGTAATCAGCGTTAAGATTGTTAATTCAGTAAATATTACACTTAAAATTAGTAAAAACAGACAGTGGGCACACTAGGAATACTACTGTTCTATGTGTGTACGGAGTTACCAAAGCATCAATTTACTAATTGAACAAACACTACACATAGGGTATGTCATGACACATACGAGTATATAACAAGCACTAGTTCTCTTGCCTCGCAGACCCGGCACTCGGCAATCGGGACCTCAATGGCAATTCCCAGAAGAGCACATTTACGGCCGATTCGACATAAATGAATAATGGACTGAACTATCGTATATCAAAGAGTGGACCGGTCAGTGGATTTAACTATAGATCACTCACTAATCCTTTTGGTACAGAAAAAGTACGTGGGTAGGTAGGTAGAAAGTAGGTAGGTAGGTAGAAAGTACCGAAAGCCATTTGACTTAACCTGCCAATAACATATTTATGTTAAAGCCAAGGTACTGAGCTAATTCACTAGTTGATTGCCAAGTTAATACCCATGGTATTACCTTAGATCTGACGCACTTCTGTTACCATCATATATTGCTTCATGCAAAGATACCAGTTTCGGGGTCATTGGCCTCAAAATCAGCCAGTATGTGACTTATTGTGTCAAGGGAAGTGATTAGATTCTAAGCAGTAAAATGCATTTGCGACCTACGGCAAAAATATGATCTACCTAGCTGATGCTATATTATTTGTGAAGATACAAGTCAGTAGCCAGTGGAACTAGTATTTTACCGTCGCAAGTGTTGTTGATGAAGCTTTAAAATTACTACCCATGGAAATCAACCTTCACAGAAAGTTTAATACGATATTCAAAGAATGGAAACGCTTTTAGAATATTGCCACTAGCGATCACACATTCGACGGGGTGCATGAAAGGAGCCTCCCCGAGTGACGTACCTACTGAGATTGTACGTCTGCAGCACCCCGGGCAACGATCAGCGAATCCCAACTCTGATCGGCAAATCTTTTCACCACGATGACAAACCCTACTTATTATAAAATGTGTTTGTCATCGACACGCTAAGAAGAAGACACATTCGACAACGAAAATTGCATTATTTTACAGACTGCTTGCAATTTACGTCATTTTTAGAACGACGAGTTATCTACATATAGACAAATTTATTTATTCACACTTATGGCGATGAGGTGATTCATAAAAGGCTTATATAGGTCAGAGTAAAAGCAAAGCGGAACGGTAATTTTAACGCTAGTCCAATTATTGTAAAAGATAAACATAAATATTTTTAAAGAAAACAAATAATTCATGAAGTATGAATTAAGAAACAAGAATAAGGATAATTAAGAAACTGAAATCAGAAAAAAAAAGGGAACATGAAAATAAGAGTATATAAAATTAAAGAAGTACATAAATATATAATATCTTCCTCTCTTACAATGGCAATAGGCTTACCACTTATTCCATTATGGGACGTAAACGTAACTGGTGAAATGTGGGAGTATACTAAAGTACTCTGCCTACGTCTTCAGGGATTACAGGCGTGATGTTACGTTTTTTACGTTCCTCTCTTACATACCTGATGATCAACATACTCGTATTACACGTATTTTCCAAGAACATCGACGTAATATAAATATTTTTTAAAAGTGATAAGTTCTGTTATCAATCATAATGGAAATATTTTATTTATTAAAAGTTAAAGTTACAACTTAATAAAACCATTCTAAATTAAATTTCAAAATGCCAAAGCCCTTATAAATCACGATTTAGATATACACTAAAATGAAATGAAAACCTCAAAACCATGAAGTAACATTTCGTAAAATATCTCAAAGGACTGAAGGGCAATTCTCCCAGGAGCCTGATTCAATATTAGATAACTAATCACATCAAAGAGCAAAACGGACGACGATTTAACTAAGCACCAGTTACCGTACAGACGAATAGGATTTGTTCTTGACAATAGGATCGGGTAAAGAAACATTTAGTAGAGTTGATGATGTCAGTATTTTAGATAAAGCTAAAATAACTTTTTTGAAAGTCTGAAATTTACATCTTATATTTATTTTGTACGGAACTTATCATAACTCTTAATATCGTTTTATTGTTAGATCCCTTAAAATAAGAGCATTTAGGATCTGGGCTTGTCGCGCGGGACCAACTGGGTGTTGACAAACCTCACGTCTCAGACAACACGGAGAAAGACACTTTAAAAATAAGGAAATCTGTAAAGCACGTAAACTAAATTTTTAAACGAACAATACTTCGTAAAACATTTGCATTTCAGTGACTCGAATGGCATACAGCGGAATCGGTAGTTTAATATCTAAAATACTAGACTAACGCTACTAATCGTTTGCATATAAATAAACTAACATTATTACTAAGCAATCAAGTTAATACTATTTTATTATTAACCAGCATCACGTCTGTATTTCTTCGAAGGGGTAAGTAGATGAGTGTAGAGGGTATACTACCGCGGTTTACCAATTATTGTATATCCAAATATGGAAATAGGAGGCGAGGCTATTTTAATACACCGGGCACAGAGCCAGCCTCCATGCTACTACTGGCAATTTGAAGTTAGTAAAGCCCAACAATATTTTGCCCAGCGGGACATCAAACCCAGGATCTCGCGATTACCAGTCGGACTTGTAAATACTCGACCAACGAGGCATTCACTCAATTTAATCAGGCTTAATTAATATTAAACAAAGCACAAAAATAAAATGGCTCCTTCTCTATGGTTTTAGCCTCGCCCACTATGCCAGTAACTGTGACGAAGTACACAGTATAGTCGAACCTTTAAGAAACAAGAAACTTGAACGAACTGAACTTACTCCAAAAGAAACTTTACTCATTGTCTATGGGACATCTTGCACGATTTTTTAATTAAAAGTACCTTATGCGACAGTGTTTTCATTTCAATTTTAGTAATTTATAGTTTCAAACTTTGCGAAACATAATTATACCTGCTCATGATTTACTAATACGTTAATACAATTGCTTCCATTTCTTCTCTTGATATTCCCTTATTTATTATCATAGCATATGTAAACATTACTAATACATAGTTATCACTGCTACATATGGGCATAAAGGGCATAAAAGGCATTTTGCTGCTGCATAAAGGGCATTTTGTAACAAGTAAGAACTGATGCCTATAAACAACAGATTCCTATTTTATCTCTTCGCATTGGCATCCTACTGGGGATCGTTACTTTATTTCATCCCGTCAACCATTAGTCTTTATCGCCTTCCTTCGACTACCTGGTGAATTGCAGCGCCGAAAATTCCCAAGATTTTTTAGGACATTTTGTCTGACCATTTTGAGTTTACGCCATCTGGGTCTTTTCCCTTCTTCTTTCTCTGTCCGCAATCAATACAACTGATGATTTATTCAAAATCAGTTACAAAGAAACAATTAATAAAAAAATATATTTTTAATTTGTACAAACAAAAGTGTTCAATACCTAACAATAAAATTTTTTGATTGCGTTAGACTCTAGAGGTGATAACCAGGCCGAGTGTAAGATTTCTACCATTGAGTGACACTTGTAAAGGGAGCTCGTCTCAAAGAACAATCCCCGAGGAGATTTTCATTATACGTACGTGCAAATTAATGTATCTCACGTAAAATATATTATTAAAGTCCAATAGTAGGTACCAAGCATATGTAAATGAAATCCACCAAATACTAAAGCAATTTATAGACATGTTAACGAATCTCGACCAGTTATTTTTTCTATAGACAGAGTAGCGAGTGAGAAGCTGTAGCCACTGAACACACGGGTGTTACAGACCGATGTATAACAGGAATGTAGGAATAAAACAGTTACTGTCAGTTAGTATGTCGTTAAAAATATAAAAACACTTGTATTTATTTACAATAGCAGTACTCGAATAGAATAGCTCTTACCTATTACTATTACCTATAACAGCCACTACTGAAATAATGTTAGCAATAGTTTCAATCCAGCACACCTATTAGCTATTAATACTAACTAAGAGTCCTAGTCATACTGTTCCGTTTGCGATCGTTTGCAGATATTCATGGATAGCAGTGGCCACATTTGACGGCTGCATAGTCATTAGCTACTCTTTTCACATAAAAAGTCCAGTTAATTTGCAAGCAAGTGTACTACAAAGTACTCTGAATACTTGAGATAAGCGTCTTTGTCGCTGGGCCGGTTCGCCTACTTTTTCAGTCTAGTTAAAACCTATACGTACAATTAATTCAAACTTCAAAACCAGATCTTGTTCATAAAAACAGCATTGTTATTAATAAAAATTAAGATAGGAAAATATTTTACAGCTTTTCTTATCTACGAAAAATCCGGACAAATTGAGGAACGTATTCTGAAAAATAATTACTAAAAAAACATGGCTTTCTTTTTACTTACATTATAACTAACATTCTATTAACAAGTAATAGGAACTTAAAGGCCCCTAATGTATAATAAAGTATCACTTTACTTAATAATGAAGTACATACTGAAACGAAAGGAACGGAAAATTAATTCAGTAATATTTGTGAAAGACAAATAATAGAAAATTTACTTTCATCGTGGAAAATGTGAAACGATTAGAATCTCATTTATTCCCATTACCTATTTAAGAAAGTACCGGAGGGGATTGTCTAATAAACCCACCTACGTATTTCATTTTTTTCAAGGATAAAAATATATTGCTGAAATTCTCCTTTCTACATTGGAAATTTATATTCAGGCACTTGAAGATTTTAAATACCCTACTATTTTTTAATACTAACATATTTTCAGATTTTAAATACTCTACTATTTTTTAATACTAACATATTTTCAGATTTTTAGAATGCCTCTTCAAATTCCTGCTGAAGAGAAGTGCTTGAATTAATGTTTCTGACTCCTACAATAGCATGAAATATTTTAACTTATTCCCGTGTAGACCGAATGCATCTCTGCCCAACCTCAGATAACTTCAGTCTTATCCAAGGCATCTTATATAGAGGTCCGTAGACTGCAGTACTCCCCTATGTATATTTATGTATTTTATAACATTTATTAAACTAAAGATTATTATTATAAAAAATATATTAAAAATATGATTGGGTTTTTAATAATATTTTAACTCTCACCTCCTATTACATAGAACGTATACATTCCTCTGACTACCCCACGGGAAAATACAGACGTTACGTCATGTTATGAAATAATAAAAAATACACTAATTTAATTAATAAATAATTATGATCTAGCCTTAATATTATTCTTAGTAAAAAATGTTTTAGCGCGTGTCTTCATCATCAGCTTATTATAGTTCACTACTGGATATACATATGTAGCTCTACCTGAGGGGTTATGCTTATAATGACGTAGCGTTTATGACTACACTATACATCAATATGTACACCCTAAGGGGTAATATAGGGGCAAAGAGACGAAGCATGTACATAAAATTTATATTACAGTAAGTGCTTTTAAAAGATAGCTCAAGCGGCAATAAGTCTCCGGGGAATTGTCGTAAAAACCTTTCAAGATATCATGATAAAGAAATACAATGTAAGTCAGGTTTCAGCGGGTGAGTCCTGGACATCTTTGATATATTAGAAGTACACTGTCATATGTTACGTAATTCGTTACTCGATTAAAACTATATGTCACCTGTCTACTCTGTAATTGTCTTCATGTTCATACGAGTAGGTGCAATAGTGAGAAATATCAATATTATATATTATAATAATTTTTCGAATAATTTGATAAAATTCCCAAATAAATAAATGTCACATTGAAATCGGGCTTCAAACAAAACAAGTTTTGAATCATGAACACTGTGTACTTTAAATGACGGAAACTGAAAAATACTAACATACTAAATGTAAGAAATGAAGGAGCACGCTGCCTGCACTGGGTCTGGTGTGATGTATAAAAAAAATAATTAAATTAAATGAAACCTGTATGATTAGAACACGTTAACAAGTTTCAAATAGAATGAGATAGAAACGCTATATTATATTATATTTCAGTGCATAAAGTATTGAATGATTATACAAAAATGAATCAAATTATATGAGAAGAAATAGAACCAAATTGCCAAAAATATTACGTAAATATTGTAATTTTAAATATTGACGGGAAATGTCATGATTTTTTAATGTAATATTGTGTGCACTTATTCGATCTTTCGTTCTACAATTACATAACCGACTTTAAGTTTCACAATATAAAGTAGGCTATCCAACACAATCTATATCGCATAGCAGTGATATAGGTACCAGAAATCGTACGACTTCAAACTTTTGTCAGCGCAAAACTTGTGTAACTTTAAGTTTAACGGGATTCCATGATAAGCACTGGACCTATTAAAGACTGTTAGACCGTTATCAAATTGTTCCGTAAAATCGTTGTAACTTTGCATTTGATAGATATAACTATTATATACTATATAGACAGATTATTTCGTTTCGTATCTAAGGCTGGCATGGACTAAGATAGAATGGGTTCGAATCCTTGGTCGGGCATTATTGGATATGTCTAACAGGAAATGTCTAGTAATTGCTCGGAGTTTGAATATGTGCCCGGTGTATAGCAATAGGCTCACCAACTATCCCGTTATCCGAAGTAAACGTAACCGGCGAAACGTGGGGACTGTCCTACGCTCCTCTACGTACCTCCTCGAGGATTACAAGCGTGATGTTACTTAAGGTAGAATGCCACGTATTATAGCGTATATGAGAGCACTATGGAAGTCCTTCGGGCTGAAATACAGTAATGTAATATTTTCTGCCTTAATAATATAAATTGACTGCCTCGTTGGTCGTGTTGGTTGCAAGTGCGACTGCCGATCGGGAGGTCCCGGGTTCGATTCCCGGGTTGAACACTACAAAATTTTCTAATTTAGATTTTCTAGTAGTGGTTCGGAGTCTGGATAT
>DWDV01001437.1:0-13271 GCA_018245615.1 Mimoniades ocyalus | reverse complement strand
GTTGCGGCACAGGTGACGGGTCCATCTGGTAGCGAATCTTTTCTATGTGTCGATCTCAAACTATCACAAATGCTTGGTCACATTAAAAGTGCAGTATGTTTACTATGCTAATATATGCATATTTAGCTTTAGAATTGTAATGTTACATTTAATAAGTACTTTTTTCCACTAATACTTTGGGATATTAAAGGTTGATATAGTGAAGTTTTAATGGAAATATTAACGATGCCTTAGCTCTAAGCAATTAATATTAATAATAAATATCTTGAGATATCAATACACGTGGTCATCCAATCCCAAAGTAAACAGAGCGTATGTTTTGGTAATCGGACTTTTTTACATCTTAATAAGAAAGAAATAATTGTGTTCAATTCATAATTATTTATCTCCGGGTGAGAATCAAACACGAGCCCCAGCTCAGCAATAAGATTTACTCACCACTGGGCCAACGAACCATTCAATCGCATATAAAGTGTGCCCAGTAATTACGTTTTAATAGTAACATAACATTAAAATTAAAGATGTAATGTGTAGAACAGACAATAAATTATCTGCAACCAGTTCTTACAATTACTGTACCTATTAAAACGTAGTTTAATTATTACTAATTGAAATTAATTGCTAATGTTATCAGCCATTACTTTTTGTATAAAATAATAATTTATTATAAAAGTGATTTTAAACTGAAAACATTTAATCAAATTTCTAATTAGAAGTTAACAATAGATGAACATTCCGGTATAAAACTATATTCGTCTAGTAATAAATTGGAAAGTGTGAACAGTGCTGGGTGTTTAACCCCTTTTCCGTTTAAAAATCTTAAAGCATACCATTTCTTGTAACGCCGCACGTAGTCCCAAATTAGAATTCATGGTCCCAAATAGAGTATAATTAAATAGATTTTTTGTGTAATAACTTAATAAATTATGCTTCGAGATCGGCGTGACGCGGCAGTTCCCCGCGGAAATTTAATTTGTTTCCTCTTTGTGGCGCGAACACCTCTCGCGCCGTGTAATCGAATTTATTAGCGGCCAGCGGCTGCCTGCAAGCGGCTATAAGCGATCAGCGAGCGGAGCCTGGCGAGTGGAGAACGCCGAGCGACAAAAGGCATGCGGCCGGCAACGAGCGGTAGCCGTTAACACAGTGGGAATCTCACTCACTATGGGACCGCGAAACATTTTATTACTAACGTAACAAAGAAACTTGCACCTTCTTACGTTTGTAGACATTCCTTCGTTTTCTTACAGGTTAAATTGATGTGACAACGTTAACTATTTACAACAGCAAACCTAAGTATAATAATATTTATCCTACGACCATTATCAACTTACTAGTTGACGTTGAAATTCCGTCAAAACACTGAAGGATACATTAACCACGTAGCCTAAGCTAAACAAAAGGTGGTGGGACAATTCGAAGAAGAGGATAAATCAGATCGAACGTCACAAAAACCACGGCATTGTGCCCCCAACAACGCAGTCTCGCTACCACCTCCGGACGTAGCATCAATTTCATTAGTCGCCCACAGAGGCCGCGCGTCTTGTAAATATCTACGCGTCACAATTCGACGTTTCCTGCGGGAGATTGTTGTGAGGTAGAGAATGTTCTTTGTTGATGTAGAGCGACCATTAGATCAGGGTTCCGTATGTATCCTAGGCACTCTAAGACGAGATCCGTATCCAACAAGGGGACGGTATACGAGTGATGTGGACAAGCTTAGATCAACATCACAAGGATTAAATTAACGGTTGTGAGTACATACGTAACAAGACAAGTCCGTACGTATGTTTTGTCGTTAATCCCGTTACCGACAGCAGAGAGACGGGCGGACTGGCTCGGGAACACACGCACACGGCACACGCAGATCGGCAGATAAACGCAAGATGTATCGTTGGCGGCTCTCTCATACCGCTATACATGTTTTATTTACGTTCTAAATAGTGTAATTTATATAAAGAAATAAAGGTAAATTCTAATGAAATAGTTTCGAGAAATTCTTCAGGGGTTAACAGCTGACACGCCCCGCACGGCCGCTCAAGTACTCCATGCCGGGTCTGGTTAAAATTTTAATTGTCAGATATATAGACAAGATACATTGAGTCAGTGTTTCTTCATTTATGAAACTAAGCGAGACATCATAACAATTTTATTTTGTTTCAATATTGATAAATATTTAATACAGGAAACTCGATCTCGAGCAATGGTTGCCTCGTTGGTAAAGTGCTTGCAACTGCGACTGCGAATCGAGAGGTCCTGGGTTCCATCCCCGAGTTGGGTACTATTGGCCTTTTCTAATCGAAATTCTTTCTTTTCTAGTTTGAAACTACAATATCAACATCAATTTTAAGTTTTGTTTGTCCCGGATGTTGCCATATAAAGCAAAAACAAACCACTTGCCCAAGGATTTTTTATTTTATTTCTATTTTGTAGCCCGTAGTCGGCGATAACATCTAGAATATACTCGTAGCTCATCAGGTTGAATCATCTTGATCTGTGTTATTCACATGACAACTTATGAGCGTTCATAAAATTATATATCACTTATTACAACAGTGAAGGAAATCATCGTAAGGAAACCTACATTCTATGTACCTATATAATCCTCCGTAGTATTCTGATGCGGGTGAAGTCTGTCAAAGCGTATTTAACTCTCGTAGTACACTGTGACAGTGAACTTTCTCATAATGAGACAAAACTACTATTCCAATACAAGATGATGAGGTTGATAACAAACAGTGTTAATCAAAAAATATTATAAGCAATATTAACAAAGTGGTGGGCGAAGTTTGTAATACAACTTAAAACACAAATATATTACTAATTATTAACATTCACGGAAATGAAAGATCATTTTCAGTGGTTAATTTTATCAAACATTACCCCTCTTTTTCAATCACGCCACCAACGTAGTTCTCATGAGAGGTGTCGTTAATGGAATGAAATGCGTTAAACGCGTGCGTAGTGGCGCGTGACGTCACGCTAGCGTTAGAGTTGCATCGAATCCAACCCATCACGATCTGTCCCCGGTTCCAAAAGTAAAGATTCCACGATATTGCGCTTAAGCGAGCTTGTGACTCGACGACTTATTGCACAAAGCTGTGTAAAAGATTGTCAAAGATACATTTGTAAAGCAAAGTTAACATCAATATGGGTAAAAATTTCAAGTAACTAACTGTCATACAGCCATCTGATCCCAAACTCGGTGGAGCGTGTGCTGTGGTTACCAGAAGGTCGGAAAATGTCACAAACGGATACAATAAATGCTAGGGCCCATGAGAGAAATGTTTTTCCTGGGTGGGAAGAGAATGCATGACCCCTAGCTCAGCTTAGCGGATTCACTAAACAGTCACCAACGAACTAGGGGATTAAAAAATGATTATATCATAAAATACACACGCACCAACACACGTGTAATCCCCGAAAAGGTAGGCAGAGGAATGTTGTACACTACCGCGTGTTACTTTCTCTCTAAGTACAAGTATCTTACTGAAAAAGTTAATCGCTGTCTAATTATTTGTTTCAGTATTTAATTTACGCAACAAGCGATCTTTTATTTTGTTAATAATTTCCGTTGTACGTCGCGTTCGTGACGTATTTTAAGCAACGGCTTCATAGTATTATTTATTGGTGTATGGTGAGTATTTCTTGTAGGACGTATTTACGAATACGAATAGGAATTGTTAACACTACTTGTAGATGACCATGTGTATTACATGTAACATAGTATTAAGCTACTGGTCAGTTTGCATGGGTGTCTAATTCGAACGCATTCCGGCAACTCGGATTTGATATCGCCATTGTGACTGGGTAGCGGTTCCCAACGCCTATTCGGTACAATGCGGCACCCGTACTTTCGACAGCCCACTGAAGAATTTAATGGTGTTGCATGGAGCCCGCCGCTTATGGAAACAGTAGAGTTGCCAACATCGCCAGAGTTCTAGGATTAACATTTAAATAATTGTAAAAAGAATAGCTACCTATCGTAACTGCAGCGGCGGCAAGTGGTTCCAACATTGTTTACAATATTAAGCGATTATTATTATTTGAATAAAACCTCATTAAGATCTAACTGTGGTTGTCATCTTGCATTGCATTAGTGGACAACAAAAATTAACAATATTTAGAACCTTTTTTAATCCTATGGAATATTAATGCTTAATTTGGATATGTCATTCTTCAGCTTCAATATAAATAATAACAGTTACGAAATTAATCAAAATTCTTAGAATGTAAGGCAGGTCATATAATCTATATGGCAGAGTAGCATCAGCAGGAAGTGGCGAAAAGGGCTAGAAATACTATATAAATATGGGAACCCTATGCGGGGCGCTATCTCCCGATCAATAGCCTCCATTAGCGGCGGGCGCGGTGACGTCGGAAGCAGATAGCATCTTATCGTGTCCCGCCATATTAAAATGTAAATGAGCCGACTATCGATACGTCGATACAAGCTAATTTAATTAAGCGGCGCCACCTGTGCGTGGCACGCCCCGCGTCATAACACAAAAAGTAGTGCAAGTAACGCAATAAGCGAGCAAATCGGCCGGATAATCGCATGATGCGTTAATTAGTCGCAGAAAAAACGCGGCGCCGTCGAGCGGCAGTGCTCGCTCGAGCGCACTGGCGCGTGTAAAAGCGCTGAATTTGTTGCGGACGGATCTGGTTTTGGAAATTTAATGAATTAATAGTCATGTAAGAGTAATGATACAAGGATAATTGTATCTTCAATGATAAATTCGTAAGTGTTCAAATCAATGATACGTTCACGTAGGTCAAGGTTTACTCTTAATATTGTTTATAAAAATCATGATCAACAATTTATTTTATTATTTAGTTTGTTAAGAGTTATTGATTTTATTGATACTAGAAGTACTTTCTAAAATTATAATGCCTCTGTTTTATTGACATTCAAAGTGTAGTAATAATAACACAGTCGATCTTACAGAAATGTAATTAATTGCAAATCGATTAATGATGTAACAAGTCCTGGCTCGGATTTGTCAATCAACTGGTGACCTATTCGTGAAATGAAATGACTTGGCGGTTGCTAAGCTAGGTGGTCTGAAATAAAACTGGCGTAACGCTGGGAACAGGCTTGCCATTCGACTCGGCGGCGAGTCAGCGCGGCGGCGAGGCGGCGCGTTCACACATTGTCGCAGTTTTTGTTACATGCGCAATTATATAACTTCGATTTAATATGAGACGTCAAAGAAGATAAAAAGGTCCTTCAAGAGGCGAGCGTGTATTCCTCAACATCACAATCCTTTTTTATCCTGTCAGATTTTATTCCACTGCCTGGTTGTCCTGGCAGAATAAAAGGGTGAAGATATGACACGTTGGTGAAGTATGGGTTACCAAACTAGCATGCATAACTAATTTAATAAATGTAGAGGACGCGATAGAAAGTCGCCATGTCCATAGCAGGTGGGAATCCTTAGTCTTTGCCTATCTCTATGGAATATAGGCTTGACAATGTGTATTTATATACCGTAAATAATTCATTTATTGTAATGTACAGATTCGAAATACTGCACCAGCAAAATTCCCATCACTCCAAACTTCTTTTAAAATCTAAAGGAATCGTTAGTTAGTGCGTGACAATTTTCCGCCGTTTTATAATAATTTTTGTGTGTAGTGCCTTACCTTAATATCATTATGCGCATAGACATTTTTAGTAATGACTCGGAGTCTGGATTTGTACCCGATGAATGGCAATAGGCTCACTTCGCATTCCTTTATGTGACAGAAATGTAACTAGTGAAACGTAGGAATATACTACAGTCCTCCGCCTACCTCTATGGTAATTACACGCATGATGATATGTTCTATGGGCGTAGTTTATCGTTTGAGATTTTGGCTGAACCATTACAATCGAATTCATAAATTGTTCCCCACAACCCAACTAACAAGTTGGTCGGTACTATCCTATTCTAATATCTCTGCTGTTTACAGGTCCTTTTAAAATCTCCTAATTCGGTAAAGATTTACCGATTCGAAAGTCATTAATTTCGGAATTTTATATAAGCTATGTCTCTTATAAGAAAGTAATTAATGCCGTCATACTTCATCGATATTAATTATAACGGTTGGTTGCTCCATTGAGCTGTGCGCCACTGTATTTATCGAAATGACTGAACGCTGTTAACACTCGGACGTAATGAAATGCAGATTTAAAGCTATTATTTATTTATAAGGTGATATACTTATTTGTGAACACGCGCGTGTGGATTCATTGTAATTATTCAGCTTATCATTGTGATTTTTAAATATTATAATTATCAATTGCAATATATAAACATATCAAATAGTTAGGTTCGAATAAGTCTAGGTGTGATTTTTAAATATTATAATTATTAATTGCAATATATAAACATATCAAATAATTAGGTTCAAATATGTTTGTATTAGGCTGCGAAACCAACATACATGAACGAGGAGAGAAAATAATACAAAATAAGCTTTTCAAGTCTGTCAGGATACAAGTACATATTTGGCACTTGGTACCCTGCCTACCCCGTTTAGGAACTGGCGTGACCATATTGTATTATTATCATACCATACCATTGTGTGTATAATTATCGAATAATAGTACACATCTTCATACATATCTTGAAGCTGACTTCATCCGTTTAATGTTACATAGACCGGAGCGAGAGAAGGGATTTTTCGAGTTTGTGGTCCATTTTCTGTTAAAAATCGCACCAATGCCTACGGGCTCATAAAATACACGAGTCGTTAAAACTATATGTGTATACGCAATCCAAAAGGTTTATGATATAAACAGGTGGTTAATTGAAAACTGATTAGTCACGGTGCGCGGCGCAGCGCCGTGTTCACACATCGGTCGCTTTTTGCGCTGGTCACGTCGCCCGCTCCACTGACTTGCTGCTTCCAACAAATTGGTGTTTAAATATCCGTAACAGCGGTACCTCCAGAACAGAAAATGTAGCATAAACTATTTTCTGGTCTATGTCTGGTGCGGTTTTCATGTCTAACCCGCTCAAACGGACCTTCTCCAATACTTCAAGAAAGTTATTCAAGATAGAGCAGAAAATCTTTCCTCAAATATTTGTGATTTGCCCAACTAGTCTATTGATCAGTCGGATGTAGCAGAAAGTGTAGTCTACGAAGTTGCTCCTGCAATAATTAAGAAATTAAGCAATCGACTTCACAAGAAGACATAAGAAGACAGCATTAACCAATTAAGCAGAATTTAGTAGTAGACATTTACCAGTGCTGTGAAAAACAAACTGCTAGTACTCCGGCACTGGAGTTCTGGGTTTGATGTTAACTAGAATAAATAGACTTAAAACAAGTAACTTGCATTACTTAATATCAAAATACTCGAAACTTTAGATAGCAATCGAAATCAGTATATAACTTAATAAATAATATATGTATATAACTCGTAATATTTGGAGTATTTGGAGCATTTAGAGTAAACAATTATATAGAGTTCTATTATAAAGTAGGCAGAGAAATCCGTGTGCCAAATATCTCTGTCCTTACTTACCTGCCGCCCTTTAAATTCTTTTTTTCTCCATCATTCTCTTCATACACACGCGCCGGTTTCGCAGACTTCTGATCTCCCCTATCAATTAGTATTTGACGTACTTGGCCAACATAAGTATATAATACATATATGAACTATAAGACCTAATTATTGTAACATACAAAATATTTAATGTCATTGTGTCTGTGGCCCGCTCGGGAGCCAGTGAATGAACGCGTCCTGGCGACCGCCAGCGCCTTTTTGCCGAATCAGCGCACAAAATGAGGCGAGGTGTTTCCGAGGAGCCCGGGCCCTCATTAAAATGCCTAAACCGCGACCCGCCAGCCGGAGAACGGACAGCCGTGAGAATCGCCGACTAATTAAGCGAAAAATAGCCTTGGATTGAATTGATATTCGTATTCACAGAAGAATTTTAGAAACATATATACAATGAAGCAATAGAGGATATAGGACCCAGCACTCTTATTTTAGTGCCCAGTATTTTTGTATGATGCGTTAAATGAAATCTTATGTCAGATCAGTTTATGACAGAAGTTTTATATTACAAACCAGTATTAAGAAACGTAGTAATTTATTATACATTTAATAACTCAAAACATTTGTTAGTATGCGTACAGAAACCTGTTATGAATAAATCTGTGCATGACCATTTTACATCCCACTAGACATGAGTGTCTCCTAATATTGCCAAGTCTGAAGCGTACTCCACTGCGCTGCTTTAGTGTGGTTCGTCTAGATTTCAGTTCTCGGACAACTCGTTTGTGAGATATTTTAAAACCGGTATTGTTACTTAAGAAGAAAAAACGGAAATAATTGCTTAAAGTGCTCTCCAAATGACGAAAACGCCTGTGATTATTTACTATTAGAAGCCACACATACGTATATATGTATTACTGCGAGTCTCTATACTACTCCTAGTCAGTTATTTTTTTTACTAACCCGGTGTAACACCTCAAACTAAAAGGTACAAATTTGTTCTTGATGCCTAATAGCATTCTGTGCCAGTCAACCCAAGAACTTACAGTTACTTAACCTTACAGACAGCATGGAGGTAGTAACAGCGTAAATGATACAAGCGCGTCACGTCGATTGTTTACTAGAAAATATAACAGATAACTTGATTGATGATTGACTACTACAAAATCAAATTAGTAGTTTTACAAAATTCTTCGTCATCGTCCTAACAATAGTGACGCGACGCGGTGAGTCAGGACTACGTGACAACATTACACGTCAACGTCATCGTCACGACGATGGTAGTGAAAATAATTGGTCAAACCTCGTGACACTGCACGTTACATGTCTGATTCTTATGGAATTTTATCATTATAAATGCTGCCATCGGAATGCGTTCTAAAGAGCCAAATATTTTTACGAAAACTTTCTATAAGGTATATAGATAAATATCGTTATTCTCTAACTTCTGTATATAAATTTCTGTATATAAACTCTAATTTCTGTATATACATTGTACATTATTTTTATTGAATGTATGCTTTCTTTAATGTACAGGTAAGGCTAGCATTTTTTTATTACCAAGTGGAGTTACTTTTCTTGAAATTCATGGCTGACTCATAGGTTCGAGTCTGAACGCTAAGCCGGATTGTGGGTTCGATTCCAACCAAGGACAAATATTGTTTTGTTTGATGGGCGCGGGAATTTTGCAATCCAGTATTCGCTGTGGTTATAGTGATGCGATGCAAACGGTAGAGATCGATCAATGTGCATCTATTGGCGATCTCTATCGCATTCTGTGTCCGATACGTCGCGGGTCGTGAAAATGCTAAAAAGATTTTTTCTCACGTACTGTATCATACGCTCGATCAGTTCCGATGATCGCTTATCAAGTCAAAGAAGTCTCTATTATAATAAAACATTATGTTAATGTATCTTACAACGAATTTCAATTGATTTGGCTTCAGTGTGTTGCATTGGAAAAGAAATAGAATCGCGCAAGGAAACTTATCTCTTGAAAGCGAATTCATTTAAAGTAACAGGAAAAAGTATGTTTTGGTTCAATCAATAAAAAGCTGATAAATTTGTTGGGCAAAGTCTTATGGCATCAAGACAATATTTTATCATCCCTATAATATGTTATCATTATTATTAGCCTATTGCTGACAACTGCTGGACATAGGCCACCCCTCTGTAATCCTCAACCCGCATGCTCAGCGTGAGACTTATGGGTTTAACCCCTCAAGGGAGGCCTATAATACTCGTATAATACGAGTATATCCCTCAATAATTGGAATAAATTCAAAATTTCTATCATTCTGAATATGTGGTTATGAATATGTTTGAGTATTTTCGAAATTGTTTCAAACAAGGTGGATAAATATTATGAAAACATTGGCTAACCAATTATTTATTTATTTTATAATCAACATTTGAGCATAGTTACTGACAGATGATTAAACTTCTCCAAAAACATGATTAAAACATCTTTACTGTCATATAGCATTGACATATCACTTGTTTCTCGTCGAGTATTTCCATGTCGCGCTGGGTGCCGCCCGACACACAGTTTTAATTTCTCGACAACAGTGACATTTTATAATCAGAAATGACATATTACTGTTACTACGAGTATGACGGCTGTCAAAACAACTAGCAGTGGGAGAGTACAAATAACCACAGCACATCTGATTTTTCATTCGTAACTGATGTCGTAATCTACGTTTAGCACAAAATCTATATTACTGTTAAACGTGTAATCTGTATTTTTACAATGATTTTTTCCAGTATGAGTTATCCTTTTCTGACACGGTAGGAAAGCAAAATATGTACTAACATTTAATAAAAAAATTCATGATTATTATTAGTGATATAAGATACACATCTGTATAAATATTGAAATATATGCACACTACGTAAACTAAATAAAGAATTGAAAGTTCAGATTCAACGTTAAAAGTTCAACGTTGTTATATGTAATATAAAAGACATCAACGAGTATCGTAAACTTCTTTTGGTGCTCGAGTGATACATAGTACATAATATGACGTTAGTGTTTTGTTTTATAATACGTATCAATGACTATTAATAATATGTATTAAGAACTAATAATAAATTAAGTATAATATTCGTCTTAATTGTAATCCAAATTCCCCGGAAGAAATCGAATAAACAATTGTATTTCTCAATTGTAACAAGCCTACCAAAAACTAGTAGTAAGTAGTGTCGTCAAGAAGAGTAGCGGCTGTTACCGAATTCTCCAATGTATTCGCTTTTTAATTAGCCCCTAACAATGGCATGTCGCATAAAATCTGGAGATCCCATCTCGGAACCACACAAAGAACCCTCGAAATGCCGGTCGTATCTAAGAATCGTCTGATCATACAAGTGATTCGACTTTAATGTATATTTTTATCTATAAGTTATTTGAGACCTTGTATACCTATGGCTAAATAATACATATAATTGAAAATATTTGTAAAATACTAACGTTTTAAGCCTCGTTTGACTGCCTCGTTGGTCGTGTTGGTTGCAATTGCGACTGCCGATCGGGAAGTACTGGGTTCAATTCCCGGGTCCGGGCACTACTAAATTTTTCTAATTTAGATTTTCTAGTAGTGGCTCAGAATCTGGATATGAGCCCGGTGCTTGGCAATAGGCTCAACCTATTCCATAGTGAGACGTAAACGTAACTCATGAAACATGGGAGTGTTCCACATTCCTCTGCCTACCTCTGCGGGGATTATAGACGTGATGTTATGTTGATCTTCGGAAATAATCTGCGTGGGTGGACGAGGCGGTCCGTTGACACTGTCATCTATGAAGATCTATTTGATATATTAAATAATGTTCGGAACGATAGTACAGTGACGCCTGTCCTGTTTGCGATAATAATTTTTAATATTCACATTTTGTATTTTAAAAAGATTAAGGTTGAATGTAATAGAATATAAGTCGTGATAAATTTTAATGGCATAATTATATAGATGAGATATCATAATATTTTGAGAACAGATGAACATAAACAGTTTTCATTTACATAACATCACGCCTGTGATCTCCAAAGAGGAGGGCAGAACAGTATGGTACTCGTACATTACTTGTAATTTATTTTGTCAAATTCCGTCAAAATTAAAACTACCAACGATTAGCGCTAAAAGTAGAAGCGTCTTGTTCTTTAGGATCTTGTGGAATGTAAGCGATTTAGTTTGAAAAAGCATAAAAAACTTTATTTTGGTTTATTTAGTAAAAAGCCAATAATTTGCTGTAAAAATGTTTGAAAGCAAAATTAATAATAAGGATACAGAGCGGTGGTCGTTACTATAGTTTAATAGAGTTCCAGATTCGAATCCCAGTTCTGGTAATATCGGATGTTTCTACTTTAGAATTTCTAGTAGCTCGGAATCTGGATTTGTGCCGGTATATGTCAATAGGCCCTATTTTATATTAAGACGTGAACTTAACTGGTCAAGCGTGTTAGTGTGCTATACTCCTCTGCCCCCCTCTTTGGGAATCACAGCCGTAATGTTGCGTTGAGTTCTCGTACCCGTGCCTATAGTGGTTGGCAAATGACGATGACATGCTTCATTAATCTAATATAAGTAAATTAATGTCGCTTCATTCTCAATATTTTGTAGTTGGTTCATGACATTTCAGATTCAGCCGTGCGCCTTCCACACGCATTATCATATCAATACGTTTTAAGCGATGCGAGAAGTGGATGGGTGTCGGATTACTGCGAGAGATAAAAACACGATTGGTTGGGATACATACATAGCGTGCCTTCTAGCGAAAATATTAAGACCTTTTTTGTTAGCTTGATATTTGCAAATGATATACAGTCTGCTCTTTTTTCGTCTTTTTATTAATATTTGCTCACAAAGTTATTTTTACAAATGTCCCTTGTTTTTGTTTTGCTTAATAAATTTTTAATTAGCGATTGAAATGTTATGTTGCATGCCGGTACATATTTTGTTTAATTGTAATTGATAATTCGATAATCATGCAACATTTATAACCTAATTGTTTACTTTTTGACGTCATTAATAGCGTTTTTACAAATTAAAGCAGTGATTTAAATATGTGCATACTATGTTTGATGAAATTTACATTGAATAATTGATCAGTAACGAATGGTGACCACGTGATCAGATAATAATAATTGAATACAATGAAAAATGCGCTTCTTTGTCCGCGCTCGTCTCTCGTCTGGGCTGACTGATTGCGCTGTGTCTAATTCACTCTGCGCCGAGTGACGGCCGCCGAACGAATATATGTTGATTTATGGAGGTGACTGAGGTTACATCGTGATAAAACGCGTTACGATTGTATTATTAATTGATTCTTTAGCCATTGCTTTTAAAATTCATCAACACTTCACTGTGTTGCTATACACATAGAACAGCTGTAATGAAATGTGCCATTAGGTATATTGTAAATGTATGTATGTATAAAGAGAGTGATGAATGTAGAAGCGGTGCAGGTCTGTAAGGATACAGATATTTGGCACGCGATGGTCTCTGTCTACCCTGTAAGGGACCTGGAGTGAAGTTATCATAATAACAATAGCACTATGTTACTATTGGCGGGTTTAATAGGATCTTTGTAAAAAAAAGTAACAAACGTAAAAAAACCGTGACTGCCTTGTTGGTTGTGTTGGTTGCAAGTGCGACTGCCGATCGAGTGGTCCTGGGTTCAATTCCCGTGTCCGGGCACTACTAAATATGTCTAATTTAGATTTCCTAGTAGTGGCTCGAAGTCTGGATATGTGCCCGGTGTATGGCAATAGGCTCACCACCTATTC
>DWDV01001436.1:0-13271 GCA_018245615.1 Mimoniades ocyalus | reverse complement strand
GTAGTGTTAGTTGCGAGTGCGACTGCCGATCGGGAGGTCGTGGGTTCAAATCCCGGATCGGGCACTATCAGATTTTTCTTCTATTAGGTTTTCTAATCAGGCGCTATTAGTTTTTCTAGTAGTGACTCGCGTTTGGATTTGTGCCCGGTGTATGACAATAAGCTCACCACCTGTTCCATATCACGACGTAAACGTAACTGGGGGAACGTGGGAGTGTTCTACATTCCTCTGCGTACCTCTTCGAGGATTACAGGCGCGATGATACATTTTAATTTCAAATATTTTTTTAGAATGTACATTTATGAACATGCAGGCTAGCTCATTAAAAAAAAACATTTATTTCTATTGTAAAGTTAGCGTACGAAATTAGATTTAATATATTTACTTGAGTCATTTTATTTTCAACTTTTTTATTGTTCAACACATACACAGGTAAAGTGCATTTCCATTCCGTAGTGGTCTGAATTTTTAAGGTAGTTTGAAATAACACTGAGTTCAAATACGCTGACGATAAACCAGCGTCTTATTTAATCAAACTCTCAAGGTATCAATAAAGATAACAAGTGTTCTCTTATCAATATATCTATGGTTCGAATGACACGTAATGTAACGATAAACAAAATAAAGTCACGGTTGATCAATTACGAAAAAAAGATTGAATATCACTCTCGAGTTACCATTTCACGTTCACGCTTGGCGGTCCAATAAAGCATCGCGCAGCATCAATCATTGTGTCATTTTCTGGTGGACTGAGGAAAAATGACTTCATCGACTCCCCGTCCTCAGAGAAATTTCGAACTCATTAATCTTTCACTAGCGAAGGGCTATTATTTATTCCGGCAACTGTTCACGTTTCAATATTTCATCAAGTGCTCTGCTAATTTATAAAATTCAAACTTCATTGATGCTAGATTTAATTCATCATCCTGCCAATATAATACAGCTATTCATAAGTGCTTAGACTATTGAATTTTTTTCCCTTTATATCATGTTTGAATTAAACGAGTTGCAAGCGTTCTTTATGTTAAACATTAATATGTCTGTTAAGTGTTTATTTAGTTATAAACTGAAATGTATCTCGATTATTAGATCTAGTCATCCACGAGAAGTTTTCAGCTTACTGTTAAAGTTCAGCAATGATTATTAGTAGAAATTACGTACAACCGCTGTAACATAATTTAACATCAATTACACCATTTCAGATAGACAAATCAATTGTTTTAACAGTGAAAGAATATATCGCTGAATATATGGGAGTGTTCTACATTCCTCTACCTACCTCTACGGGGATTACAGGCGTGATGTTACGTTTCAATAATATATCGAGAGGAAGCCTGCACACCTTCTCCAGTTCCCCACAATGTTCAATAAAGAGCGTGAATTCTACCAAGCCTCAAACATGCCGGCGTGGCGGATGATGTCCTTTACCTGCTGCCTACCACATTGTTGATTACCCTATAAGGGACCTTGTGTGATTATATAATAGTAGTTCTTATTAAAAAAAAAACATAAATACGTAATATTCACTTGCCGAAACAAGGCATGACCAACTTACTGGCGAGTGCCCATAGCTTCTCTACTTTAAGTATCTACGTTGTAAGTTTCACGCGACGTACTATTAAATTCATGTTTCAAACTGGGACGAAGTCAGCGCGAGCATAACTCGGCCAACTTCAACTTCCGTTCCCGTTTATAATAGACGATTGTTGACTATGGAACAAAAATTTCAACTGCACTGTTCATGAATGAAAGGAAATAGCCCTAAGCAGCAAAGTTTACATTTTGTGTTACTGTTAAGGGAATTTACTAAGTGAATAACCACTGCGACTTTCTTGTTATTATTACTGCGGTAAAGGGGCCTGAATGTAAGTTAAAGGTTTTTTGTTTGGGTTTAAATCCAGGCGTTAAACTTGAATTTCATAGATGGATGGAGACTCTTGAAGGCGGAATTTTTCTCTTATTTAAATTGTCTTACGTATTCTGGTACACCTCATTATCATCAATGTATTCCCTTCACAGCTGGACACAGGCTTCTGTAATAGTACGTCATTGGGCTCGACCTCCATCTCTTCGTTTCCAACCACCGCCAGCCTCTTTGCGTATATCTTCACTCTACCTAGCTAGAGGGTGCCCTACGCTACTATTACAATTAATATGATATACATATGATTATACAATATAGCTTGTAATGACCGTATAATATCAGATGATTTGTGAAGGGTCTATTTCATAAGCTTCGGCGAATAAGCTACGCAAAATTTAATAAGACATAATCCACGTACTAAGTAGAACGAAAAATAAAAACGTAACATCACGCATGTAATCCCCGAAGCGGTAAGCAGAGTAGTGTAACGAAAACTGTATACAAAAACGCTCCCACTGAATTAGATGTTCTTAAAAGGTCCGCATATTATCAAGCCAATATTCATATATAGTATTTTGTTCTCAAAAAAAATCAATACGTCCAATAATTCAAAGAATAAATATATAACATGTATATGTGCCGTTCGGTATCGTAAATGTATACGATTTTTAAACTGTTATTGCGTTGTTTACGATACATTAAATCTTTATTGACTAACAAATAAACTTTGTCTAGTCAGCGTGCATTAATGTACTCGCACACATCGATACATTCCGAATTGCGTGCTATGTATCGGAATGGCTGTAAAGGATGATATTAACGTATTTTAAAATATATATGTATATACCGTCTCGGTTATGACGACAATAATTTATGTGTGTCATTGAGTATAGCTGATTGTTCTGGCACACTTAATAAATTGGAGCAAAAGCACGGCACATTTGGCGCTCGGACTTTTCTGTCTGCCCTGTAATGATCTGGCGTGAGGATATGATCATAATGATAAAATTGTGTTTGGCAGTGTTATAATATTCAGTATCTAATTAATTATGATACAGTCAAATTTAAAGAAAAATCAATGAAATGTAACAAAACCCTTATTAATACTAATATTATAAACGTGAATGTGTGTTTGTAAGTGGGTTTATCAGGCATTAACGGCTGCACCGCTAAACAGAGTTGATGAAATTAATTGCAGAAATCATTTCAACTACCAGGGGGCAATGAGCTGAAAGAAGTTTATTCGTTTCCAATTAGTTTTCGTTACAAAGGTAACATTTTCACGTTAAACACTCTGTGGTTATATTGTTAAAGCAAAATATAAAATATACTGAATATATGTATATAAAATTCGCATATTTATAATAAATTGCACTGAAGTATTAATTATAGAAATGTAGGTACATGCCATTATTCTGCAACCAATATAACGGAGGAGAATTATTTTAATACATTTAAAAACTCAGTTAATAGTTGATGCATAAAATGTCGTGGAATTCATAGCAATTTATTATTGCGTGCTCCGCTGGTACTCGTGCCGTGTACGAGTTATATTCATTTTATTATTATTTTTCTGACTGCCTCGTTGGTCGTGTTGGTTGCAAGTGCGACTGCCGATTGCGAGGCCCTGGGTTCAATTCCCGGGTCGGGCATTACTAAAAATTTTCTAATTTAGATTTTCTAGTAGTGTCTCGGAGTCTGCATAAGTGCCCGGTGTATGGCAATGGGCTCACCACCTATTCCATAGTGGGGCATAAACGCAACTGATGGAAACGTGGGAATGTTCTATATTCCTCTGCCCACCTCTTCGGGGATTACAGGCGTGATGTTACGTTACGTTATTATTATTTTTATTTCTACATAGTCAGGAAAACTCTGCATAGTCAGGAAGACAGCACTGTTTCTATCCTTACGGACCTGACATGATTCTTCTGCATTCAGCAATCTTTTTATACGCATGCCGGTTTCAGCTACTTTTTGTTTTCGACTTCTTCCTTGATCAATTGGTTGCAAGGGTGACTACCGACCAAGAGATCCTTGGTTCCATCCCCGGGTTGCGCAAATTGTTAATGGGTCTTATAATTTAAAATTCCCGGTAATATAACACGGAGACATAATTTTTTCCCGGTGTATGATAAGAAGTTTACCCCGTCTTCCTCGTTGGGAGGTATAACGTGTAATCGTGGGTCTGTACTACATTCCTCTATCTCTTCGGGAATTATAGGCATGTAATGGGCTGCAAGAAAGGAGCCTCCCCGAGCGGCTACTATGTCGGCAACTATATCAATTACGAACATACACTGCCCGGCGCACCCTGGACATTGCAAATTATCCTTTCACCACGATGGCTGATCCGTCACGATCAGCTATCGACTCGACGAAGAAGAAGGCGTGTAATTACGTTTTTTTGCTACTAACGGTTATGACACAACGGTGCCCGGTAGTTGTTGGCTGTGATGTATATCCGTGTCTGAGCAACTAAACTGTTAAGAACTGTAGCCTCTACATCAATAAATCGTGTTATTATTATTATAATATGAATATTAATACACCCATGCAATACGAACATTAAGAAAGACAAAGTCTGAATGAAAGATAAGCGAAAAAGAAATCCAAATAAACTCATCGGTCTGTGAAATATAACAAAATATATAAAGAAAATGCATAGTTCGCCTAGTAGTCATATAAATATATATTCAGCTGACTTTCCTTAAAAGGACTACCTTGGAACATGATTACTCGTGGGGAAAATGAAAATGAAAGTCACCTTCACACAGAGACAATAAAGGGACCAAATTATATACTAAATTCCAATTTACCGAGCAATTTTTTCAATTCCCACCACGCATTCGTGGGCACTCGTTCGAATTCGTTCTCAGGTGAACATCTCGCCTAATAATTTAGGACAGGGAATAACTATTTCGCGGTAAACAGAGGGGCCTTAGGAGTAATAGCGGCAATCTGGAACACCCCAAGACTCCGCACGTCTCCCGAATTTCCCTCGGGAATATCAACTTTAGCGCCGGCTTTCACATTAGCGAAACTATGTAGAAACAAGCGACGATCACATAAATGAAGCTTGTATATATATAACTCAAATTTTATTTAGATAAGATTTAGCACTACTTGTTTTCATAACTATACGTCTAATGAAATATTTTGGATCAATTTCCAAAAGTAATTTCAACAAATTCCAATAATAATTAGGACACTTTTTTTGTTCATAACTTGCCTTGTTTGTAAAGGTGAAGGAATACCAACAAAACTAAAATTATGATTATAAATATTTCATTATGCTCTGTAAAAATTTTATAGCCAAGTTCAACCGTCAGTAAACTGTAAACGTCCGTTTTTATTTACGACAATTACTACATTTTTATATCTAAACTTTCTACCCATAACACAGTCGATGAATAATAAAATCGCGCTAAGCTCTATATACTATGTATAAATGCTTCGTTGCCTGACGCTTTATGTCGAAATTAAACGCCCAGACGTACTGGCGTGACGCTCTGTCGATATAAACTGAAATTACCAGCTTTGTGTCTGGATTTCACCTGACACGGCGAAATGGCGATGTTCGCTGGCAACTGTGTTTTTACTCATGTACATTGCGAGTAGCAATAAATGTAATCGTTTTCCCTGAGTTACACAATTCTCAATGTGAAATCGTGTCCGAATAAATTTTTGTCAATTCGTATTATATAAATACGATTACATACCTACATCTGTATGCGTACTTTACTTGGAAATGTGTGAAATCACAATGAATAATTCGACATAGACAGTGAGAGATATGAGTGAAGAGGCACTTTCTAGGCAAGCGTGTTACATCCTAGGCTGAATCTCGCTTTCCATCAGATGAGAGAGCACTCAAACACGAGCCTATTGTTAAATAAAAAAAACTGTATAAGTAAATACAAATTGATTGCACGAATACTACACAAACTTACTGCATACTTATTCCCATGCTAACCGAGTAACGGTTTTCAATATGAGTTCTTACACTAACGTTCTATAAATTGAATAGCTAAAGGAATCGCTTTTCATGTCTGATATCGAGGCGAAATTGTTTTTGCGCATCCTTAGAAGAAACGTCATTTCTATAGGGAATTGTTCATGAAAATGTCGCCAATGTTACTTGTCGTTTAAGTAAAAAACAAATGGCGTTTGTCATATTTGCGATATTATATACTCATGCTGCGGTGTCGGGACGGAGTAAGAACACATTCCTGGACTCCGTGCCAGGATACAGGGTGTCGTAAGAGACGACTAAACCCGGCTGGCAGATCCCGGTCTGGCGAGCTGTGCCTAGCTAAATGCCCCGGCCGTCTGTGGGCAGCAGCGTAGGCGGTGCGAGAAGCTGTGCTCTGCGATCCCCAACCCGCATGCCCAGCGTGGGGATCATGGGCATAACCCCTCAGGGAGGTCTGTGTCCAGCGGTGGACTGCAATATAGACTGATGATGATGATGTTCATTCGTTTAATATTTTATACGCACACTACATTATAAATAATAATACTTGGGTACAAAGTATGTAAACGTACATATCGTCGCGCCAAATACCTCACGGGGTTGGCAGGGAGCTCCGAATGCCACATATCTTTATGTATATTATGCATATATTTCTTTTATTTTATGTATCGTGTATCAGCGAATGAGATAAAGAATGCTATTTGTCCGATTATGTTTAAAATCATTAAATATTATTATTATTATTATCACGCCAGGTCTTGTACGAGGTAGGCAGAGAGCATCAAGTGCCAAATATCTCTATCCTTACAGATCTGACAAATAATCTTGTACATTCATGATATTCTGATTGTTTATTCTGATCAATAAATATATCGAATCTCAAACGAAATATCGTACTTATAACAGTAAATTCACTTCCAATTTAATATAAATCTTGGTGTTTCGATCAAGCGAGTAATTTCATTTATTTGTTAGCGGCTATTACCTACCGCTGGTCTGTTTATTCAATTCCATCAGAATTACAGAAATTTCATTTCAATTACAATTGACTTAATGCTGCTTAACGGCTCCTCCATTGAAACGTGTATTAATAAATTTTAATTATGTTTCCATTACTAGTAAATTTGTATCTGCTAATTTTGAATTTATTATTTATGTAATGTTACGTATATCTACAAATAAAATTAATTTCGTACCTCATGAACAGATTTTAATCTTTTTCTTTTTGGGCATTTGTTTTTTACACGTTCCACAAGTAACATAGCTCTACACAGGTAAATTATATTAGTTCTCTGTCGGAGAGTTTCGGATAGTTCTATCGGTATTTTGGAGTGGAGAACGCAGCTCAGCAAATGTGATGTAGGATGAGCCCCGGACAGGTGGGCCGACGAGTTGGGAAAGGCTATAGGCAGGAGTTGGATGCGGCAAGGCAAGGAATTGGAGCCATGGCTCTCACTAGGGAACGCCGATGTCCAGACTGATATAGACTGATGATAATGATGATGATAAAGACACAAATCGAATCTGCGAACAGCGTAGACCTGGGCGGTGAAGGGCCACAAACTACTGGACATTGCAGTACAAAATATTATGAAAACTATTAAAAAGCTAAATAGTAAATAAGTATGTTATAATAAACTTATATTAGCTGTCAAGAATTATTCTCACATTAAATGTATTGTGTTAAGTATCCGTACACGCCAGCAGGAGGGTGTAAACCGGTTGACTTGCACCCCCTGTCATGAAAGGAAATATACAGGAAGTAATTACAATAGTTTTTTATAAATGATCGTGTGTATTAACATTTAAATATTCGCGCAACTTTGACATCAAGTTAGATGACATAACATAAATATCTTATTCTCTACGTTGCGAGTTGAAGCCTAATCAACTGTACAGTATTTTTCATCCCAATAAATGTTTGACGGTATTCTTTTAATTGACATATCTTCTTTATTACACACCGACTGAAATAAAACAAACAGTCAATGTGAATTAAAACATGCCAAAATGTATCAGTGAAAAGCGCATCCACATTGGTTAAACCCTTTCAGAGCTTAGCGTGCACGAATGTATAGACAAGAATTCTGAAAATTTTGTATTACCTAAATAACTCCAACAGTAGTTTTTTAAATACATGTTTTATTTATAGACATCGATCAATTACAGTTTTACTATATGTAGGCATAAATGAGCATACATTATTATAAATAAATTTAATATTTAACAATATAGGGTGTGGATGTATCCCCTAAAATAATCATCCTGGCGACGCCCACAATTGCAATAGTATTGGAAGTGAAGATGTATCCCCACAGCAATATGTACACGGAGTTATTTAGTAGCCGAGCGGCAAATGAAAGCGGTAATGTATAATTACAACGTGACGTGGGTCTGACAGTCGTATTTGGGACAGGAAGGCGGGATCTCGGTGGCAATTCCGGACGGTACACCTGACCATCTGAATGTACATTTAGAACTTAATATCGCAGAATGTTATAGATCATTTTTTTTTAATTAATTTTATAAAGGTGGTGCACAGAAGTTTATTGCCACCCTAATAAATATAACCAGTTAAGGTACATCACGCCTGTACTTTCCCGAAAGGGTGGGGAAACTGTCACATTACACCTCTGACGTATTACGTTCCATGGAATAGGAGTCAGACTATTACCATACACCGGACACAAATTAAGACTCCAAGTTACTACTGGGAATAAAATTTGTTCACCATGTTATTGTGTAGGTCATGACAACATTTTCTCCCGTCCAATACGATAAAAACGTATTCATATAAACGTGAATGTAACATCACGCCTGTAATCCCCGAATAGGCAGACAGAGGTATGTAGAACACTCCCACGTTTCACCAGTTACGTTTACGTTCCACTGTGGAATAGGTGGTGAACCTATTGCCATACACCGGGCACTTATCCAGACTCCGAACCACTACTAGAAAATTTCAATTAGAAAATTTAGTAGTGCCCGACCCGGGAATCGAACCCAGGACCTCCGGTCCGGCAGTCGCACTTGCAACCAACACGACAAACCAGGCAGTCTATAAAGCCTAATTATAACAATTATGTTAGTTACAGTAGATTTTGGCCATTAAAAGTAACACTATAGTTGTCTTAGCATAAATTGACTTTAATCATGTGATGAATCTAACAAAATCGATGACACTTTGCAATCGTGTTTCGAGATTTTAACTGGTGTATGATCATATACTCGTATATGGACATTCGTAAATAATTAGTTGCAGAACACTGCTGTACACAGGATTCGCGTAATTAGCGGATGTCGGCTTGCCAGATCTTTAATGGCGTCATTCTATAATTAAAATTCATAACAATATGATCATGGTTTGCATATTTTATTAAACTGGCCACTAATAGACTACTATTACTGATAAACTACTACTACTGGTAAACTCCTGTTACTGGTAGAATACTACTGGTAGAATACTACTGGTAGAATATTAATGGTAGACTACTACTGGTACAATATTAATGATAGACTACTCCTGATAGAATATTAATTTTAGATTACTACTGCTAGACTACTTCTACTGGTAGACTACTATTTCTACTACGTTAATAGTGAGGCTTGCTCACTGAATAAGGACGGTTAAGGCCATCGCTTACCACGGTGGCCAAGTGCTTGTTGGTAAGTCACGGGGCCCTTTAGTTAACACTCGCATTATTACAAAATAATGGCGTTACGATGTGTATAACACAGTCATTTGTTCGTTCTTCCACTATGAGATGTTCCGTTCAAAATGTTTCAGATAGTATTTCTGAGTAAACACAACAGTTAATTAGAGAGAACTCGTCAGATATCACTCGTACAAGCATATTAATTAGACGAGTTGTGCTTTCGCAGTTTAAATTACCTCGTTACGTCTTATAAGGTTTGTGTTCGTGTTCTCATTGATTTCTTGTGTGTTACCATTTCTTTTAAATATATTGAGGTTTTAGTCACAATTCTACAAAGTGGGAGTCTACTACACTCTATATTGTGTTTTATTACAGTGTGAAGAATCTAGAAGAACACCAGGTCTGTAAGAATACATATATATTTGGCATTCAGTTTTCTCTGCCTACTCCGTAGAAAGCGTAACTTAAGAGGCATAATAATAAATAATAAAAAATAAAGGTATCAAGCCGATAATAATACTCCGAAGGCAAATAAAGTACTTATATTACAGACAAAGTTCCATAATAAAAACGACTCAAGACTTGAGAATCAAACGCGTATAACTTTTACGCGAGTAAACTTAACTCTATTTAACTTATGAATTACTTGAAATTACTAAGTTTTAGAAAAGGCCTCTCTTACGCCTTTTACTGTTCTGTTTTGCATAATTTATTAAAGTAAGAGGAGGATGGGACGATCGGCGGATTATTTGTTCTACGAAGGTCTTTGATTTTCATTATTATTGCTATATTTTCACACCGGGTACCTGTTGAGGTAGGCAGAGAGCACCAAGTCTTATTCAGTAGTTAAATTACATTAAATATTAAGTCTGATTTGAATCGTTTCATTTCACCAGAACGAAAAAATATTTTAGTTTTCAACGACGTTCAAAAAACGTAGCAATGAAACAGCGAAAAGGGAGGATAGGAACAAAATTAATTGTTAAACATTTTTTCCGCACCCTTCTTACAAAAGGGGCACGTTTCTTTTCTGGGGGTGTGTTTAAACGGTGGTTCATTTGCTTAATAATATTACGAGCAATCCATCACTTTGACAGCCGCCTAACTCAATGGAATGTCGATAGCATGAGCCGAGGTGCAAGTATTTCGAAGTCATTAGATCGTGGACGATAAAGAAATGTATTTAGAAAGGGCTCCATTACATGGGGTGCTGAACTATTTAACATATTTACTTACGTGTTACGAGTAACTCAACCGAAATTACTGGTAACCTACTAGAATTTGGGTTTTTTTCATATTTAATATGCCATAGCAACCAAGCCTACGCCGACGTCTAGGCCGATCGTAAGTGTCGTAATCGGTTGTTTACGCCATACGCAATAAATATTCAGCCGATATAAATATAATTTCATTTGGCGATAATGAAATAACTTTCTTGGTAATTATATAACTTAGGGCACCTCCACACAGCTATTTGACCTTCAATTAGGCAGCTATTGCTATGGTAACCAGGCGACCGAATAACTATATAAGTATTATAATAATATTACTTATATAGATATTACAACACCCAATAAAAGGACGAATATTTGTGTCCATCACACAAACATTTGTGAGGCGCGGTAATCGAACACACGACCCCTAGTTTAATGATCCAACCAGCTGACCAATAAATTAATAGACCAGTCCTAGTAACGGATAGAAGATCGACGATATTTTTATACAACCAATAGTAACAATTCAAATGTGCAATCGAATGATCTGGAAGAATGATATGCGCTAAACAAATTGTCATTCCACTAAAATATTATCTGTTACACAACATTTCATTATATCTCAATTATCCCACTCTATTTTCTCGTTAGCAACTTGAAACACGAACGTACATGGAAAAGCTTAAAAGTCCATTGAAATGGAAACAAATTGACCCTCGATGTTTATCAATACAATCATTAAGTCTATTTGTACAGTAGATACTAGCGGCCGCGACAGACGGTGTCCTGCCCGATCGTTGGCTTACGAGCTCAGCAAACCTTTCGATTTTGATCTGTATAAAAACATCATTTAGTCAGGAACAGTTTTTTTCATTAAAAATACTATATAATACGAGAAAAACTCTCAAATATATTCGTACACAAAAGTGCTCTAATGAGTGCGTGGTAATATCATTGCTATTTGTAACATATTTGTTAAAGAAGACGAAAAACGCCAATATTTGAATCCATGACCCTTCGACTGACATAAATTCTAAATAACAAAGCTATCTTACTTAGCGAACCATCACCACTGTGTATATGTAATATGCACAATGTAATTAGTCAACCGATAATCGAATTTGAATACTTAATCTATCTGTGTTTCATCTTGTCGTAACTTGCAAACCGCATACAGACAGAGCAAAAGTGTTCAGTTGGCTGAGAAATTTATTCAAGCTTATACCTCTTATAAAATTTTACTTAGTATAAAAATATACATTTGGATGTGACGTCATCATCATAATCAGCCCTTGGAGGTCCACTGCTGGACATAGGCCTCCCCTAGTCAGCGCCAGTCCTCCCGGTCCTGAGCAAAGGATTTCGTGGATTTGTCAACCTTATGTTAAATGTTCTAGTTATTCAATTGTTAATATGATTACTAACGTTATCATCAAGCCGGGTCCGTAACCGAGTAAGTAGAGAGTGTTGAGTCCCAAATAACTCTATCCTTACCGACCTGTCTTGGTTCTTCTACATACGTACGCCACTCTCTTCATACAAGGGCGCCGGTTTAGAAAACTTCTGACTGCTCCATCAGCCTGAAGCTGTCGTTAACCTGCTTAACGAAAACAGACGAGTTTTGGTCTCTCTCGACACCTAGATCCATTAAAATTCATATTACATATCTATTTTTTCATCTTCCAATTACATGTGAAAATTTAATATTGAATGAAAAAATTTTGTGTGTAATTTAAAATATTCTTAGAAACAAATCGATTGTAACATATGTCGTGTATTTGAGTTTTGCTGTCTAGTCTGAGATCAAAGAGGCGAAAAGTAGAAATTCGTAATTACATTTACAGGCTTATGAGGATTAATTACTAGCTCGAGATAGTCATTATGTGCCCTGTGACCTCCCACACTATATACTGAATGTCTTTTTATGTACTACAAAATTGAGTAAAACCAAGTAGGGTTTTAATGAACTAACATACGAGACTAGTCAAATCTAAATGTGGTAACGGGTTAAAAATAGGCCTCGTTATTTAATATTAACTATTGTGTTGATTTTTATGAGCTCTAATAAATACTACCTACCCCGTAAGGGACCTGGCGTGAGGATATGTATATATTTAATAAACATTTTGATTGTCTAACGATCATTAATGGCTGCTTTTGGTGTTGCTTTTTTTACTTTAAGTATGCTAATGATAGCCTAGTGGTTTGAAATTCGACCTCTCACGCACGGGTTCAAATGCCACTGTGCATCTCTTTACAAATATGCGTTTTAAGGTTAAATATCACTTGCTAAACGGTGAAAGAAAAACATCGTGAGGAAACCTGCACAGCTTAGAGTTCTAAAAAAATGTTCTCTTAGGTGTGTAAATTATGCCACCCCGCACTTGGCCAGCGTGGCAGACTGTGGCCTTAACCCTCTCATTCTGAGAGGAGACCGATGTTCCAATAGTGGAACGATAAAAGGGTCGGAGTATACTAGTTATGAGTTATAATAGCCAGTTGCAGTGACGATATAGGCAAAGTGGCTGGCAGTGTTTCATTTGAGTGAAATATTTCATATG
>DWDV01001435.1:0-13272 GCA_018245615.1 Mimoniades ocyalus | reverse complement strand
CTATTTAAGTATATATTTACATGTATATATGTAGTTTATCAGCCATCTGGTTACCATAGCACAAGCTCTTTTGACGCTTAGTTTGGGATCAGATGGCCGTGTGTGGAGATGTCTCGATATATTTATTTATTAATGGGGGACTCTCGCTGGAACTCCGGTGTGTGCGGAAGCTCTGTCGGTGTGATTTGTAATTTGTAATAATTCTGTCATTTGATTTACGAGTCTTAATAGTATCGTGAATTCGGCAATGTTTTGTTACATTTTTGTCAATTTTGCAATATAATTTTTTACGAATCGTTATTTATTAAGTGGAATTTCCTTTCCAATGTAAAAATATGTAATATTTTTTTTTTGTCAAATTTTTAAGTCACAAATCTCTCAGCTACCTTTATCATACTTTGTTTTTCTTTGTTTTGTTCATCTTCAACTAATTTTTCCAAATTTTTCTCTATTGGGTGTCTGAATACTTTTTACTGATAATAGTCAATTGGTCTTGGTTAGTTTCCTCCAGAAATTGATTCTGAAAAATCATGTTGCTGTCCTCGTCAACATTATGTATATTTTTAATATACCTATCCTGTGTTTTTATCCAAACATTTCTAGTTTGATATCTGTGACACTGTAAATAGTTTTCGTGGCTAGGATATGTTTGTAAAGTGATACCTACTGATTCGTACTCAAATTCAAATATCATTTATGCAAAATTGGTTCATTACAACACTTTTTGCACGTCAAGCTGAAACTACCACCGCTTCGGAAAATGCCTCTCTATGGAGAGGAAGCGGCGAAAGAAACTCCGTAGGTGTGCTTCTGCATCTTTTTAAAATAAGCACTTATGTTAAGATATAAATTATAATGTTAAGCCTTAGAACTATAGCAACTCATTTCCAAACGTCTATGTCTTGCATGTACATCATCTGCAATTGAGTAATAGATTTTTTGACATAATCGAAGCTTAACGAATTTCTTGAATTTACAAACTGACAAACTTACCGCGTCGTTTGGTAGTTTGTTATAAAAGCGTATACTTCGACCTACAAACGAGTTAAACACCTTATGAAGCCTAATAGTGGGCACTGAAAGTTTATTTTTATTTCTAAAATTTAGTTGATGGAGATCACTATTCTTCTTAAATTTACTAAGATTTTTGTGGATATACATCAGGTTATCATAGATATATTGTGAGTGCAGAGTAAGTATGTTACTGTCCCTGAGTGTGTTTCTTAGTGACTCCCTTGGACCCATCATATATGTAGATAGCTCGAATAGCCTGTTTCTGGAGCACAAAAATATCGGTCAGTTGACGACATGTCAGTTCAAAAACATGCAAATAAAATTTAAAAATAACGAAATAAAATGGTAAACTTCGTCAAACACATTTTAATAACAATCTAATCAATTAAAATATCACTGGCATGATTTTTGTAATCCCGTCTCTACGATAGCTTGGCGGAAGAGCCGCGCAAACATGGCGACTTGGCTCCAACTAGCTGGCGTGGCGATGGCGGTCTGGCGGACTTCAAGTTTGTCACACAATTTACATATTAATGTCGAGTGACAGCTACTGACATAAGAGTGAGATGTTTGGCATACTTAACGTTAACATAATACGTATAATGATACACTAAAATGAATAAAATAAGACATTAATACAGTCAGTTTACTCATACAGTCAATGTCTAGCAAATAATAGTCCGGGTTACAACAAAGACAGAGATTAGATATTTATGGAGGTATACCCCCCGACATAAAAAGTCAATGACGTCCAATCATACAAATTTAATGAATTACGATCGAATTTTGAGCACTCATGGATGAAGAATATTTACTCATTTGTAAATATTAGTACATACATATTTAAATAATCGTTTTATTTGAAATATAACTAATAGAAAACTGCAAATTCCGTGACACTACTATATGATATCATGAACGTATTGCTGTCCAATTATTCATCATTGCAATTTTTTCCACTGTGAATCGAACCCATACCCTGCACCGTCCGTCCTTTAACAACTGAGCCATTTGTATCGCAATTGACACTATTTATTCCGTCCATCAATCTAGGGGCTTACTAAAAACTCCCTTAACACCCCCAACCTCTAACTGTATATCGTCTACAGCAGCGCCAATAAATAGTATTTAATTGGTTTTGTATGTAAATTCACCAACCGTAGTTGTGGTTGCGCTGAAACAGCCACTGATACGTCAGCCCGTTTCCGCGTTCGGTTCCCATGGGAAGCAAGCTGTTTAGTAATGTAAAATGTGATGATTTTAATAAGTGTTTATGTTGCTTAGAACCATTATTACATTATTACCGCCCAATTATTACCGTCCAAGCAACAGTTCTGAGATTTCATAATATTTTTAGACGCAAATCGGGCTTGTTGAATAAGCCTAATTGAATAAAAAATCTTTAAACTCTACTGTGACATCTGTACGCACGACAATACATAGTTTTGATTTTATCGATGGACGTATATTATTTTCAGGCCTATAATATAATATCTAATAGCTACCAAAGTGACAAAACCATTTAATATTCAGCTGAAATCTTTCCAAAAAGAAAAAAAAACTGGATTAATAAACTTCTTATATCATAAACCAATTACACCAAAACCCTGAATGAAGTCACTTTACTCTATAATATTTGTTTTGTTTAAATATTTGAGTGTTCACTGAGTCTTACTGAAAGTTGCCTCAACGCCTCCAGTATATCGCACGAGGCAGCCTTAATAAATACTGCTTAATTGGTTTTTCATGCAAATTAACTGCCCTTGCTTGTATGTTAGTATCTTCATTCTTACACTCAGTTATTTACAAAGATAAAAGGTTGTCTGTATTGCGTCGGACGCTTTAATAACATTCTTGTAGTTAAATAAGCCGGAATATCATTGATAGCGCAATGGCTTAGAATTTAGTCTTCTATTCGGCGGGTGCTGAGTTCGATTTCCGGCGTGCAAGTTTTTATAAAAAATGTGCGTTGTAAGACTAATTACGACTGTTTATTAACGCTGAAGGAAAACATGGCGAAGATACCTCCAGAGTTCTCCATAATGTTTGGCTTAGGTGTGTGAAGTCTGCCAACCAACATTTGACCAGCATAGCAGACTGTTGCCGTAATCCTTCTCACTCTAACACTCACTCTCTCACTCTTAGCTGTGATCCTTATTCAAAAGTAAAACGATCAAAGTGTTGACGACTCAAATAAGTTAAACAATATGTAATGTACTCGTAATAAATTCCCTGCTAGTTCTATAATAAATACAGGCGCAAAATAACCTTTCGAAAAGCTGATTGCCCGGCTCTCTTTAACAAACTATTATTAGCTGTATAACGATGCATAACGATGTATTAGCTAACAATGTACTTTCGCTTCCATATTCAACTTTAGCTGATCTCCTTCAGTTTTTTTTAAACAACGTGTTATATATCTGTTGAATAATAATGTAATATAAAAAAACATTACAGTAAACTGTTTATTAGCCCACTATTGGATTTTTCTTCTTTAGATTTTCTAGTAGTGGCTCGGAGTCTGGATATGTGCCCAGTAAAAAAAATGGCAATAGGCTGAACCTGTATTACAAGGGACGTACCTATAACATAAACGGTGAAAACTGGGCGTGCTGCACTCCTCTGTCTACCCCTTAGGGGAAACTGTTGAGATATTATGTAATATTATACAGATGTACACAATCAATGTAGTACCGAAGTGGGTACGGTACAAACAACATTCCTGTAATATAAATATTTTATAAAATATTCGGAAGCGTTTAAATACCCCAAGCATTCCGGTTCCAATATGGAATAGCGGAACCATTTTAAAATTCCACGCTTTTTATATTCAAAAGAGTTACAAAGGGTGAAACGTAATTCGCTTGGAAAATTGAAAATTCAACACCGGTTCCTTCTACTGATTGCAGCGAATAATATTACAATTGAGTTAATATCGATTTATTGTGTAAAATACTAACTGGTTCGGCTGTGAATATAACTTTGTATAAAAATGTGATTATTCATTTAAATATTTTATTATTTAAAATCATTTACACGAGCCTGTCTACTATTAAATATGCTATTTCCATTAAAAGGCCTGCTAGAAGACATTTCTTAGGCAAATAAGCGATACATAAATGTCCTCTTTTTCCTTGCTTACTATCTATCTATGTATTTCAATGTTTTGTATAAAAGTATACAATCAATAAATAATATTTCAAGGACATAAATAGAGCACAAGGTACTGGATTAGATTATTTGTGCTGTTTCACAGGAATATGAAGCTAGAAATAGTCAATAATTTACTTCAATGGTCGTCAAGCAAGCTTGTGGTCTTGTTTAAATGAAAACTATATTTATGACCCAAGATCCATAGACACTCATAGACTAACAATAATAAAGACGTTTAATTGCATTAAATTAATATTAGAAGCTATGTATTTACTATACTGATAACTAGAATATTCTTATAAACTTATAAAGTTGGACTCCGGATGGGCCCGGAACTTCACGAGCAGTTTTGAAAAAACTAGCGTGTGATAAGCCAGGACATATAAAAATTAGATTTTTACATTCATAATGAATATAAAAATCTGCGAATAAGTTAAAATGCATGAGTGTGAAGTGATAAGGCCGTTTATTAACAGTGATAGCTTATTAGTTGACTGCCTCGTTGGTCGTGTTGGTTGCAAGCATGACTGCCGAACGAGAGGCGATCAGTTCAAATCCCGGGTCAAGCACTATTGGATTTTTCTAAATGGGATTTTCTAATAATGGCTCGGAGGCTAGATTGTGCCCGGTATATGCTAATAGGCTCACCACCTATTCCATAGTGGAACGTAAACGTAATTGTTAAAGGTGGGATTGTTCTACATTCCTCTGCCTACCTCTTCGGGGATTACAGGCGTGATGTTACGTTAAGATGATGATAATGAGGTAATGTTTTTACCATCTTAATGTTATGTCAAAAACAAAAAATACGATATACACAAAAACGCTGAAAATGGGAGAATGTGAAATCTTTCCGATACGGAAAGAAATTTTCAAAACACTTTTTCCCGCTGACGCTACGAGAACGAGCTGTTTAAGGAGTTGTAATGCCTTTTTTTGCGAGCACCGGCGAAACCTCAGGTTGTTCCAACGACGCCTGTAATTTTAAAGCGAAAATAAAAATAACATAGAAAGGGTTGTTAATTAAAAGTTTTTCACCCCGCGTGTAAGGGTTGCATTTGCATCGGGCAACATGTAGATTGTTTTTGGTCTTAGTTGTTTAGTGTTCCGATAACTTTCCACGCCTCGCAGTTAATTGAAACGATGTCAACGCCTAACGTTCCTAACGTAACACTGTTGTTTTATTTACTTTTTACGCGTTACGAGTACCTGTTGTACCCCGTTACTTTTTATGTTACAAATACTGAATATGTCGCTTACATTTTTAAGCGCTCGTGTAGTACGAACGTGAAATAAAGTTGAACTACCATTAGTCAAGCACAGACGTCTTTCCTTAATCTAGATACCGTAAAGACGGATTGATCGTCTTAAGTGTAACAGCCAATAATGCAGTAACGATAGTGAAAACGACCATATAAATATAACAAAATATTGAATCTTCCAAAGCATATAAATTAAAATCAGATATAGTATATTCTCCGACGCCGTGCCGGTAGTCGGGATGTCGTAAGAGGCCAGTAAACCCGGCGCTGGCAGATGCGGTACGGCGCGGTCAGTCTTGGCATAACCCCTCACGGGAGGCCTATCTCCGACAGTGGACATGAATAAACTGATGATGATTACATGCTTAGATTCAAATCCCAAGCCTCCGGAGATCAAGCGAAAATCTAAGCCTCTAGACACTGATTACAATTCGGTATAATTTCTATTATGCATCATTACAATATAGTACTTTCAATTTCAAACGAAACATAAAATTGCTGACAATATAACTCCCTGAACTAGAACTATTGAAATGTACGCAAAAAGAATTCCCAATATCCAGCTTATTCGTACAGAGGTACAGAGTACTTAGCATCTGTTAATTAATATAGTGTTGAACACGTAAGTTATTACACTTTTTCAGTTATAAACGCGGACAAGCCAGCACAAAATGTTAACTTAGATTATTATTTACTGACAGCGTCGGATATTGCTCTGTCCACTCTCCTCATCATATTAGCGCTGAAACGGGTTGGGACGGCATTATTCTGGAGATAGCTATTTTTATTGAGGCTTTTATTTTTACGACCAGTTTTTATATCGCATTTGAGGTCTTATTCGTACATTATATTCGGTCTGTTATCCATCCATTAAACGGATTTAGAAACCACAAATAGCTCATTTTGTTGTATCAAATATTAATGATTTGTAATCATTCAAACAACTAAATTTTTTTTTTTGTATGCATGACCAGAAATCCAACCCAACAATTTAGCGTTAGAATAGAAGGAAGTTTGTGGCACATATGTATATTATTCCATAACTGCGCAAGGAAATCCGTACTATTACTTTATTTCATCGTAGAAAAACATATGTACATGTATTACTCTTGTTTATATATGCATGTCCTCTTAAATAATTAATTTATTAAGAAATTTAATTACTTAAGTCCTATGTTTTCAATACTCGGGTAGTAAATTAATGCTCTACAAAAACGACCTCTAATTAAATAAAATACTCTTTATTGAGATACGTCTATAAAGTAACATTTCATTAAATACTTGTTTTATTAATTAATTAGTTTTCAATTAAATGAAAATGTAGATCTGTATTCAACGCTCAGTTCATTTACGCGCGGTTAATAAAGCAGATACAACTCTTATATTAACCATTTTCTTTTATATTTTAAAAACTTTTTTGAACATGAAACTATCTAGTTTTCCTTCGTACAGTATACAAAATGAGTCGGTGGAAATAAACACTAAAATTTCGATTTCTGAATTTTCCTCCAATATCTTAACTAAAGTAACTTAAATATACGTTGAGATTAATATATTTTTGATTCAAAAATACCATTAGAAACTGTTACTAGTAGTAAATGTCAATCGAGTTTAAGCTTTATTAAACCTAAACCGATTTGCTTAGTAAATCAAAATGAAATAATACTTCTAAAAATAGAATTAATTCAAAATTGAAGTGTATCATTTAGCCAAAAGCTATAAACCTAAAGATGTAAAATTTAAACCCAGAAATTTATATATTTTAGATACAAAAAGTGAAACGAATAACATTGTTTACAAAGAAATTTTGTTAGAAAAGTATATTCTACTTACGATTTATTCATGTGTGGTAAACACATGAATACTACATATAAATTCCATTGTTAATATGATAAGAAACGCACACGCTATTTTGTAATAAATAGCCCACCCTAATTGCTATAAAATACTACAAAGTTCATGATATTTAACTAAGACTTCAAAGTCTATAAAAATGGTATCTCAATTCCCAATATTGCTTAAGTTTCATACGATTTGATATGCTTCCATATAGCTTTTTCTTCTCACTAGAGGATGCTTTGAGAATTTAGAGCGGTTTTATTGGTCGTGATACAAGTTAGTGTCTCAATCGGTAACTTAGATCTGTTTGAACACGCAAACTTTACCTCTCTATAGAAGTCTATACGGCAAACTTATCTCGTCTTCAGTCGAATTATTTTACGTCAGTTGAAATTATTGTTCCAGTGTTAGAAAAGATAATGCAAAAGTTTGTACGAAGTCAGCGTCAATAGAACTTAATGAAACCGGGACTGCAAAATTTCTTTCCTACGTTTATTTTTATACTAGGTATGTTACCTTTCAAGTTATCTATGAACTATAACACTTTCTTTCTTTATTTCTGATAAAATGGATGTATATTTCGAATTAAAAAATCAAATAACAGATAAAATAAAAAAAATACTAGAATATGTGAATCAAATTTGTTGTACTAACAACAAACATATGACAAGCTCATTAATTAGATAATATTTTTGTTAAATTCTTGCCTCGTTGGTCATGTTGTTTGCAAACGGGACTGTCAATCGAGAGTTCCTAAGTTCGAATCCCGGATCAGGTCAGGTCATTACAATAGTGCCCGACAACCTTGATCTGAACCCAGGGCCTCCCGATTGGCAGTCACACTTGGAACCACTCTGTGTTGATTAACAATCAGAATTGTTCTAGTGGCAACTTTTGAAAGCTATACAATATAAGTATTAATTATGAAAGAACCAGGTCTACGCTATTTCGAATGTAGCAAAGTTTGTGACTAGACGTCTTTCTGGCTCGAGTCCAGTTGCCAGATGTCAATGCCAGTTGACAACAGTCACTGCTTATCTAACAAAACGTCAGGTGATCCGACTACGGACGATAAAAAAGCAAAACATTTCCTGCTATAGAGAAAAATTGTCTCAACATATAAAATCCTTTCCAATATTTCACTCTCGCATAACGCCGTCCCTGTGCGTAAGGGTGTCGATTTACCAAAATTGGGCCGCGGCTCGATTGAGCGCCTCTGTTTTATTGCGACACTTTCGCTCAATGTTTATTGTATTGTTCGCTTTTGATGGACGGTATAACCGCGCAGCCCATTAGGAACGAGCAATGACAAGCGAACATGTTTAGGTCAACTGTAAGATGGAAATTTTCGTATGGTATGCCTCGTTTGTCGTGTTGGTTGCACGTGCGACTGCCTATCGGGAGGTCTTGGGTTCAATTCCCGGGTCGAGCACTCCTAAATTTTTCTAATTTAGATTTTCTAGTAGTGGCTCGGAGTCTGGATATGTGCCCGGTCTATGACAATATGCTCACCACCTATTCCATAGTGGGACGTAAACGTAACTGGTGAAGCGTGGGATTGTTCTACATTCCTCTGCCTACCTCTTCGGGGATTACAGGCGTGATGTTTCGTATAGTAAACAGTTAATGGGATATTTTATGGCCAGTTTAGACGATTTTTTTTGTGTCTTTGATGCGGAGCAGAGAAGCTGGAATTGGTTACTAAACATTGAATATAAATGCTTTGATTTTCGGGCATTTTATTGTGACTGAATACACAATTATGATTTTTTATTGTAAAATAATGTAGTTATACTTTTTACGTTTATTAACACAAGTACTTTTGTAATTGTTTCTTCACTAGGTTTTTAATATATTAGGCGCATTTATAACTTAAAATAGTATTTTACATCAAAAATAAGTGAATGTACAATTTAATAAATAAAACAGACAATTTGTGAGCCCACTTTTTTTTTTTATATGTTGGTTATGATCGAATATCGCTCACTCGCCTGCATTGCAACTAGCACTTAAGCCGTTACAGTATAAAAACGAGAGCCCTTACTTTATTCAAACTCTATTATCAGGGAATAAGGTTCAATTTAGAACAAACGAGATTCTGTAGATAAACTGGTACATCGGTAATGTCGTAAATATAAAGTCTATTATGTTTCTTGATTTAGGGGAAATGAAAGGGTTACTAGGACAACTATATGTAAGGAACCGAATACTGGTTTTATGTGCTTGCTTGAGATAAATATATATTTATTGGGGAAATACACAATTGCTTATTTTTGTATTTATTATACAACATATGTATATTATGTAATATATGTATAAACACGTAGCTTAGATTATGAGAATAAATAACATATATGAAAGAGAATAAATGTATATAACTTGTGACTACATAAGGAAAGTTTACCGTTACCGAGACTACTTAAACGGAGAAATTGAAGTACTTATCACATGATACGGAGGTCTATTCACATCCACATTGTCAATGTAATTGACACCAGAAGCAGAATACCGGGCTGTGGATACCCACTTGAGCGTTTTATAATATGGGTATCTATTGGTAGAATATTTTTACTCAGCTAAAGACTACACCATGGTTTAAGTGAAACACTATCTCCTATATGGAAACACTGTAGCCTTTCATAAGCCGTTACTATACGTAATGTTCGTATGGTCCTAGAATTCGTAAGTTAAAATTGAAAAATATTTAAATTACAAAAACACAATTACTGAGATTTGCGCAACTGTTTCTATTATTCTATATTATAAGTAAAACTTATTTCCTTGTATTTTTACTAATAAATGACAGTGGGTATCAACAATGTGATTTTTAATTAAATTGTCTCACTGCTATTATTTTCCTGTATTTTTTGAACAGAACGTGATTAACTTTAATTGAACAGCCGATTATTTAATTTATCTTTTACTTGATATCCTTTAATATCGTATGTAACTAATCTTAGGAAATTAATGCTATTTTTTATATTCATCTACAATATTAAAATTTTAATTCAGCCGTAATCAATTACGACAGAGTTTATATAAGCTGGTATTAACTTAAGTCTATGAAACCGGCGGGTATTTGGAAAGAGTGAATAAAGAAATTCATAAATTCATGTGAAATTTCAAAATTCAGAAATTCAGAAAAACATGTGAACGAAGTAGCATGGCTCTATAAAGCTCCAGATATTTAGCAGTCGGCACTCTCTGCCTACTCCGTGAGGGACATGGCTTGATCACATAATAATAATGACGTTTAACTCAGCGCTAAGAAATGTAAGTACATATTTATAATATATGTTCTACAAACACAAGATAAAATATATGTATATGTATATGTATATCTGGACCAAGCGAAACCATTAATAGTTGTTACTAACTCAACTCATACTTATGAATAACTTAACTGCCAGCCAAACACAAAAATGAACGTGAAACAATTAAAAATTAAAAAACAGAATAAATCCTGAAAGCGGCCGCGAACTGAACGAAACAATTTTCAGTTTAAATTTATTTTATTTATATTTTACAAACGACCGAAACTACGGGAGTAACTTGTGTGTTAACGAAACTGTTGTTCAGAGATGCGGGTTTGGTACAGCTAACGGATTTTTTTTGTTGTTCTCAATTTAATTGTCCAGTTTTTTTGGGAAGATAATGAAAAAAATTAGTGTGGATTTTTTTGGATAATTATTAGAAAAAAAAATATTAACTAGAAAATATAAGTAAGAAAAAGTTTAATAGTACCCAACCTGAATCTGAACTCAAGACCTCTCCATTGGCAGTCGCGGTTGCAACCACTAGACCAGCAAGCGGTGGGATCGAAAAATACCTATGTCATAAATATCTTCGATTTTTAAAAAATATCTTTACTGCGCCGGTAACATACGAGTATATGATTTGTATACTGTTGTTGGCACGTTCGTGAACTATAGCGGCGGTTTCCTAAAACAAACTAAGTTTAAAGCAAAACACGCCAGGCATATTACAGCTTTGAATCTCAAATTATCGACGAGAAATTACCCAAAGATATTATTACGGTACCGCTCATTAGGCTTATCTACATCAGGTAATCCGTAGGCTGAAATAACACACCTCCTTCGCCGCTTGTCCGACAGACGACTAACAAGCGATATGCGATATATTGTCAGTACGTGCTATGTACCTACACATCGCCCAAAAACTAAACATTCTGTGTGACTAAACTGAATTGGTGTGCTATTTTTTCACTTTACAAATCAATTTCAATCACGTCTTCACCTGTTCAAATCCTTCTTTCATCTTTTGAGAGTGTTTAACTTTGCCCTGGTCACTTCATCCTGGACCTGAAAATAATGCAACTGTCAGTAAATTTACTTTAAAATAATGTTATACACATGTAACTTGTCTTGGTCACTTTTGAAGATGACTAGATGTAACCCTTCAAACGATTCCATTATACATATTTATAAAAAGAGTATTCCTGAACATATCATAATAATGTGAAAATGAAGAATTGCAATCATGGATTTCACTAAGTCAGTCCTTGATCAGACCATGCAAGATATGAGTAGGTACATCGAGCAGAAAGATTAATGCGGACACTATAAATTCCAGCTGCAGTTTGTTCGGTGGCAATAAGACAAGTTGCTTATTTGCGTCCAATAAATCTACTGCGGCTGACGTCGATGAATATTGATGACAGGTACCGACATCAAAAATGTATGAGGTTGAGAAAATTTCGGGCCATCCACCTCAATTTTTGTTTTGCGAACAAAGAGAACATTTTCTTTGTCATATGGATGACGATAATTTATGACATCAACAGCATTATGGAATTATAAAAGTAGTTTAAAATTTCGTAGCGTTAGTGTTATTAGAGGTACGATCCTGTCAATAAACACTTTCATTAAACTGAATATTTATCGAAACCTAATCGTAACTACAATCCTGATAATGTAAAAAATGGATTACTACTACTCAATGGATTACTACGTCAATACGATCTTTAACAAGGTCTGAAGTCATTCCACAGATAAGTGGATTTTTAGTACTAACTTGGTCAACTAAATTAAAATGCTTTGTCACTGTAATCGATAGAGCAAACCGAGCACGACAGTACAAACGCTACGAATGTATCCGCCTCCACACATATGTGCCATTTCACATGCGTTACAAAACATTATGAAGAACCGTATGACACCTGCCTATGTTTTCCTTCACCGTTACACTGGGTATTAAATTTGTGAAAACAATGACAGCCTAGGTAATCACAAATGTCAACTTGTAAAAACTTAAAGCGTAAATGATAGATCGCATTTCATTCGGCTAATCATGATCAAGTCTACAATAGTCTATTAAGCAAGCACAAGCGAGTCTTATTTATCATTCAGTTCCATTAAATTTATTCAAACACGCTTTTCAATTTACATGCCGTTTCAAAAACCAACTTTTCCTACGCTTCAAATTCAACAACATTTAAGAAGTTATTTAAAGTTGCTGCTGACGGTACCCTGACCGGTGGACTTGGGCCACTTTGAGACAATTTTTCAGCAAGTCTATTACGTAACCACTGCAGCATTGAACACAATAACGATAAAGGTAAGGCGATGAGTTTTTATAAGCGTCAAAATGATTTTTAACTTCGAAATGTAACTTAGATATTAAAATAATTGTTGTATTCAAATTACAAATTAATAAACCGTTGATCGAACTCAAACACCAGACCAGATAACATAAGGTCCAAAATTAAAATATCCAAAGGACTTCATGACCACTCTTCGTATATGCATACGAATTATTCATATTTGTTCCACTTAACTAAAGAAAATATAACACATTTAGATTACTGCAATTTTGTGGCATCTAACTAAGAGGGCAGTGGAGTAATTTAATCTGAGATAAAAAAAAGCAAGTTAAGGATCTTCTAAAATTATTAACTATTAACTTCGAGTTGACTGCCTCGTTGGTCGTGTTGGTTGCAAGTACGACTGCCGATCGGGAGGTCCCGGGTTCGATTCCCGGGTCG
>DWDV01001434.1:0-13273 GCA_018245615.1 Mimoniades ocyalus | reverse complement strand
TTTTTATTTTAAATATATTATGTTAAATTCCATTAAACGTGGTACTGACAACGAATGATCTGCACTTTATGTATATTCGGTTACGTCCCACTATGGAATAGGTTGTGAGCGTATTACCACTACTAGAATATCTAAATTAGAAAATTTAGTGGTGCCCGACCCGAGAATCGCACCCAGGTCCTCCTGTTCGGCAGTCGCACTTGCAACCAACACGACCAACGAGGCATTAATCGATATTTTAAATATTTCGTAAATATTGTATAAATGTCGTGAACAATGTACAAACGGCAATCAAAAGGACCACACAGAGCACCTGAGCTTGGCGTCAAACCACAAATATAAGCGATAATTAATACACGGATCCGTTAACTATAGTGTCAATTTCACACTAAGCACAAACAATCTTGATAGCCGATTAGTACCTGTGTAACTCCTAACTTATTATTAAAAATGTAAAATCACGCTTACACTCACTGAACAGGTAAACAGAGGAGGCCAATTCGTAATGAATTTGTTTATACGAGTAACTCTTCAGGGATTCTAGGCATGATGTTACTGGTTTTTTATGACTCATGAGTATCATGACTCATATACAATCCAGAAAATCATGTAAAATTGACAAATAAATATACATTTTCTGATATGTTCCATTTAAAATTGGTATAACAATAAATAAAAAATAAATGAGTGATGAGAAAGTCACAAGATAGACAGAATCATTAGTCCAAAGTCTGTGGAATAAAAGATTAAACATAATTATCGTAAATCATTCACTACTAATGTAAATTAAAGGTGAGATACATTCAATCCCCTAATCTTGTAATAGAACACATTCAAATAGAACCAGTTTAGCCAGTAACACGATAAGGGTTTTGGATTGTAATCCGCTGTGACCGTCACCGTGTAGGGGTGCGATGCAGCGCAGTGGGCGTTGGCATGCAATTACCTCGGAACGTGCATGTATGCACACAGTACACATCCAGCGCATGCATAATGTATGCGCCACAGTCTTAAAGTTTAACGTGAACATTTTATGTGCGCAGACCGGCTACATTCATTTTATGTTCCGTTTTAATACACGGAATTAGTGTGTGGAAATAAGAATTAAGAATACTGCTGTTAATTATTCAAATTTTAAGTTTAATATACTTAGTAAATATCTGGATTTTTTTCAGTGGCTAAAATTATTATATATGCACTGCATTGATTTTATTTTTATACAAATGCTATCAAATGAAGGTTGAATTTTTATTTGAATGAAAAAGTTATTGTTATCGCGGTAAGTACAAACATACAATAAATCTGCCCACATTTTTTAATGTCCAAATTTTAATAGAAAAATCTACTTTTAGCCTTAGATAAGTACCTAAGTTTATAAAGTTTCAAGTACTGTAGTCGCGGCGACTTTTATATACTTGAATAACTTTTGAATAAACAAATAAGTTATTAAACCAATTTGAAATGTATTATATGCTTGCCTATGATGTTTTACAATCGTAAATGTGAAAATGATCATTACAATTATTTTATCGCCACCCCAAGTCCCTTATGGGATAGGCAAAGACCATGAATGTTACAACGACATCAAACACACGTGAAGTAACTTCGCCGCATATAATCCACTTAAAAATAAGTGTTTTATGTTTTTTATTAAATCATCCTCATTCAATTCCGCCCGCACCAGCGGGGCCACAGGAATATATAGCGCAGCTATTTTTCTAAGGGACGTTGTGATAAAATATAGCATGATATAAGAAAATTGTGCGCGTCAGTTCGTCCCGTGGCTCTCCCTCGTCACCGTGTGACGCTTCTGTGACCGACATCCACATTTTCTTTTACACCCAGATTCCCCGAAACATCCCCGTGCCGAGCGTAACGGATACTATTCAATGTTATGTGTAACTCTACCCCTCTATCGGTTATATCCATTATGTACTAAAGATGAAAAATATATTAATAGAAACTTAATAGAAATATCGGTTTAACTCTCACGAGGACGTGGCTTCTTAGAATAGGTACACTTGCACTTGTAGAATCAACTCGATTAAAGTAATGGAACGCAATGTATGATTGTATAGAAATAATTTAGGGTCCGAGTGTAATACGTGACCTCACACATTATACGTAGACCCGTGTCCGATAGTGTAGTCACAAAAGCGTTGACGGTGAAAATGTCCTCAAATATACATATCCTTATTTATCTCACTTATGAATCGCACATCAGTAGCTCTTCCGCGATACGACAAGGGGTCACGGAAGGGATAAATCTGTTATATACATCGAATCGAGACTAATAACTTGTAAAGCCCTTACACAAAAATGATATATATTTATGTCCTCCTTTTACATGTTGTTGTTTATTGCTAGGAGCCTCCCCGAACGGCGACTAGGTCTGATTGAATACATACACTGCCCGGCGCACCCTGGACATTGTGACTAATCCTTTCACCACGATGGCTGATCACTCACGATCAGCTGTCGACTCGACGAAGAAGAAAAAGCTGATGGGGGACTCAGAACAGACTCGGTGTTCTCTGCCAACCCCCAAAGGGTCTTAGCGTGATAATAATAATCGTAGTATGTAATGAAAACTCTAGTTCCATTCAAATATTAATTACATTTTGTTATTTGTGAGCTGACCTACTTCAATCGCACGTCGCAGTCCCAAGTATCGACAATGTTTTATGCTCGTCATTATTACATTGGTAACCTACAATTTTTAGTATTCTACGTAATATTACACTACACTTGTTTACCCAAAGAAGAAACTTATTATATTCGATGTTCCTGGAAGTCGGTCAAGGGCAATCCGGTCGTCAAGAGATTGAGTTCCACCAGCACTAAACAAACTTCGAATAGCTGATTAACAGTGCTGAAATTGCTTACAATTCACAAACAAACGAACATGTTCCCCTTTGGGATGACGACCTTCCTTCTGCACCACCAGCTATATTTAATACAATAAAATACAAAAATATGGGCAATAGACTCATCCCCTGTACCGTGATGGAACGTAAACGTAACTGGTAAACGTGGGCTTGTACTGCACTCCTCTACCTACGTCTACAGCTGTGATGTTACGTTAAAACACAAAAATATTTTGTGGCACATCACATAGAGAAAATTATGTTAAAGCAGAAACAAGAAAGCCGTGTTCCTATCGCTTCAAGAGTAATTTCTTCCAACAACCTTAACGCTCATTTATTGCGTAACATGGTTATACCCTGTGTTTATAAATTGTAAAAGTTAAAATTACATTACGAGTAGGGTTGCAAGCAGGACATAAGAGTTGACCCAATCTCAAATACAAAATATAAAGCTAACGGATTGTTTATGAAACAATCTCTGAAATAAATATACAGTTCCCTGCGCTTGTATCTTTCCTTCATAATAACACTCAAATAATACCAAGTACACTTTGCTCAAGACATACATTGGAGGCGAAAGAAAATGAATATTTTTCAAGTCAAACACTAAAATGCTTGCTCGCAGTAAAGAAGTCTTCAATTTACCGCAAGCGATGATAGATTGAATAAAAACAAGGATTTTCTTTATTACATCGTAGGTTTGAGTTCCACCACCATCCTGCTTAATTAATAGCCCAGGTGCGTGCTAAGATTGACTACGCATGCCTAGAAAAAGCCTAGTCAGCCTCGCTTTGAAGAGTCCTAGAGTCCTACTCGTATATGCCCTGAAACTCAAACGCTCATTCTCTAATGTTTATTACACATAGTAGAACTTCACTGTTTACCGAAAGCTCTACTGCTGCATCAAGTCCTGTTGTCAAGCGCAATTATCGGTTTGCTGTGCACTAGTTTGAAGGATGCAGTGGAAACAATTTGGCCGCAACACTTCCAGCTCGGTTGTGCGGAATGGCAAAATTGTTTATACCCAAACCTCCACATGGAGGTCGGTTCTCTTTGCGATCAGATATAGATGTTTATGTGTGTGTGAAAATAGATCGGAGATAGTGCGTGTATTGGAGATAAAAATCGAGTTACAAACGCCTGCTTTCAGTATATTTATAACATTTTAAATATACATATTCAGTGCCTTTGGTGGTGCAATTGACGATTTGAATCTGTCTTATTTCTAGTTACGTGACTCTGTTCGCGTCGAAAATTTTCCAGCGACAAAGACTTCGGAGACGAAATAGGATATTTGTATGCATTGTAAGAGGACTGGTGCATGGTTACTGAATTAGTACTCAACAAAGCGGAGTAGAGACATTCCCCAGCGCAATACGATTGACAAATTGTACGTATATATGGTTTTGTTAAAGGTATATCAAGTTTTAGAGCGACGTTGGCTATTACGGAACCCAGCTGTGGAGAAAGTTATAACTTGTTAACCAAAATTTCAGTAGATGCCTCGTCACCCAGCTGCATAGAAGACTGTACACCATTCTCCGCTCCTCGAAACTTCAGTAAATATTGATTTATTAAGCAAAATTTTAGTAGAATATTACGAACCTGATGTTCCTTGAAGAGTTAAGTGCAAAGTTTCCTACAATTGAAAGCTACTACTATTCTCGAACGCGAATACAAGTTTGTCAAACGTTTTCAAAGAAATTATAAATTCTGTTTTATGGCTATTGGTTGTAACAGGAAGTACTATTCCTGGTTCTCTTATTATGACTATATTTACCAGTTGTACATTATATTTAAAAAATTCTAAAACACATTGCATTTGACAGATTTGTGAAAATACGGAACTATTTCATATCAATGATACAAACTTCTCTATTCTTCGTATAATAAATTTAGAATGCCTTTTTAAGTTATTTAGCCCTCGCCAACTTCTTCAGAGTTATACACCTACAGCCACCATCACAAGCAGTATTCATTCTGCTATAAAACTTCGTTGCCTCCAATAAGATCAAATCTGTACCTAAATCACATACAGACACCTTGTAACACGTGAAGGCTTAGTTAAAACAGAGAGCCGCCAAGTTCGACTCTTCTGCCTTTAACGTAATAACAAGCTATGTTATTTAAGGGAAGCACTTTGAAGATGGTTAAGAAATGAATTAAATAATTGCTATATTAAATTACACAATAGGCTCACCACCTATTCCATTGTGGGACGTAAACGTAACTGGTGAAACGTGGGAGTGTTCTACATTCCTCTGCTTACCTTTTAGGGGCTAACAGGCGTGATGTTATAATATTTCATGACAATAAAAAACAATAATGAAACTATATTGGTATATTCAATATGCAGATTTGTACTCGTATTAATAACTTACTAAATGCTATCCCAAGAAGAATATGTTTCCCTTCTTCGTATATGGCGTTTAAATATAAATATCAAGAAGATTGTACCTCAGTTAATTATCGTAAGAAAACGATGTAAAAAATGTGAGCAACACTACAATTTTAGCTTTCAAAGAGGTGACAATACGTACTTATGAACAAAGCTACGTAATTACAAATCCAAAGTAAATATTACGTAAATTGATTTGCCGTTAAGATTCCGGTATATTCCGCATCGGTTGCCTCAGCATCGAACTTACCTAGATGAAGATAATCTATATAATATTGTTATAGCCGTAAATATACAACTTATTCATGACAATTATTCATACTTCTCATTCCGAGGGGAGACCCGTATCCAAAATTGGATCAATCGATTGGCAATGATGGTGACTTGGATTTAGAATTCACTGTTACCGCTATTATGGCACTTATCGTGGCGACAACATCATTACAGCCTATAGTTAAAGCATTAAATACCAATTTAGCGTATAAAGAACGTTTTGTGCAACAGGACTAAATTTAACCCTGCGAATTATTTTCTCAAAACGACATGCTTAAAAGGGCAATAAATGGTACGCTTTTAATAGTCAAGTTTCTTCTGATATTCTACACTTTAGATTGAAACTAGAATACAAATAGTTTAATTTCAACTAAGATGTTAACTAACTAACTTATTGAATCTAAACCGAGCTCTACATTTTAGTAGCGCTCGTTGGGGAGTGGGTCTGAAAGGAAATAAATTTAAGTTTTAAAGAAATAAAGAGTTAGTTTCCCTCCGCCATTATTGAAGTCCAACAGCGAACCGGAAACCGTCTCGTAATTAAGTGGTTTGCTTATTTTGTTATCCCTTTTTCTATGCCTAAGAAATTGCCCACAGGCTATCCACACTCACGGGAGACAGATCTACCCTGATCAAGTCCCACGCAGCTAAATCCGCGGAGTGCAGTAGCCAGGGGTCGCCCAGAGCGAGGCGGGCACCCAGGGAGTCCCGCCGGATATCACTGGCACAAGCTGCCGGATATGTGCAGCTAAACCAATATCGATTGCTGGAACCTATTGGCCAGGTGAGGATAGAAAATAATTTAATTTTTCACAAAGTCGCAAAGAGGTATCTAAGCTGCTTAATATTATGTGACTTATATAATGTATATTCCGCGGGTACCGATGTGTACAAGCACTTATTGAAAACTCAAAAGGTGCCATTGTAATATTATGTTTTTTAAATACTTATGTGAACCTATTGCACTACACATTATAAACTTAATAAAATTCCGACTTTCATCAGATATACCCCTATAGTAAAATACTACGATATTTTTATTTTTTTCTATCACCTCTCTTATTTATTTCTATGAACCATTAACCATTTACCTTGTTTAAAAATAATAAGTATAATTTAAAACACCTCGCGCACTATACGCTAGTTTCAAATTAGGCAGATCCTAAAATAAAACCAGAAAGAACTTTTATAATCTCAACGTAGTAACGATCCAACGAATAAACAGACAACAGACTTGCTAATTTATTACGATTTTGTTTTAATTCACTTTATCTAAGATCAATTCTCTTTGAAAGGGAAAACTAAATTTTGTTTCTTTCAGGGTTCGTACGGGATCGTCAAATTGGCATATAACGAGGAAGACGACACGCATTATGTAAGTTTTGACTATTTTTGGAATTTTATTTTATATTTATTTTTGGAATTTATTTCGCAATGTGGTTAAAAAGCGCTGTGCTGGATTTACCCGATGCTATTTCAACAAATTAATTCTTGCTTAGCTTCCTTTGTGACGTAACAAATCGTACAAATATACGGGAGATATAAAATTAAAAGCAGATATATTTTCACAGGCCATGAAGATCCTATCCAAACGGAAGCTGATGAGACGTGCAGGCCTCTTTGGAAGGACACCTCCAAGGAGGCCTGGACCTGGACCTCCGCCAGATCCCTTGCAAAGAGTGTATAGAGAAATTGCTGTGCTCAAGAAGTTGGACCATCCTAACGTAGTTAAATTAGTTGAGGTTCGTCCTATATATGACAGTTAGTTTTATAAATCAACCCAAGAAAATAATAAGAAGTTTAGGAAGAAAGAGATTATGAGGAATATCAACTCCGTGAACTAATAAATTACAGTTTAAAAATATCAAGAAAGGGGTACAAAACCAAGTTATGTTCCATAGCTTAGTTTACATAGCAACTAAAACTTCTAAATACAGCTATAGTCAGTTGGCCAGGAATATTCGTATGTTTATTGTTTCTCTAACCATACTTTTGGTCGAGTGGGTACCTTTCATGCCATGGAAACTTAGAATTTACTTAAGGAATTGTATTCTTTATACTTTTATACCAGCAAAGAAAATGCCAGGAACTTTTTAAATTCAAAGAACACTGAATACCTAAAAGCTTTTTTATTGCGACGTGTGCTCCTCGAGAATTTTATTTCTTTTAAAAGATCCTTCTCCGAAACTTTCTAATGCTACCTCTCTTGCATTGCTCCTGCACCTGGGTCTTAATGCATTAAGCGACCCGATAACTATGGTACTACCTAAAAGGACATTTAGTGTTTAGTGATTTCGTGACCATAATCGTTCTTCCTTTGATTGAGGTTCTGTTTCTTATAGCTGGTGCGACAAATATTTGTCCGATGAATGTAGGTTACATCTATTTTTGTCATCAATATTCACTATCATTATAAAAATCCCTAAAGTTCTGTTTGCAGATTGCGCATAATCTCCACCTACGTCAGAAACCTGCTGAATAAAAACGTAACAGTGGAATGTAATACACTCCCACGTTTCTCTACCCACTTTAGTTACGTTTGCGTTTAAAAAGCCATAGATATATTTGATTATGTCACTACTGTCGCATCTGCCTTATCACGTAAGGACATAGTCACCAACCTGACGAAGTGCAAACCAATTGGAGCTTTCACACCCCTTGAAGAATATAAATCTGACGTAGAATTTTCCCCGTGATGTTTTCTTTTACCGGCACATTTCCTGATATACCTTCCTGATATACAATTTGTATTAAATTACACCCATCATTGTAAAATGCATTTCTAATACTTTAACTCAAGAGGCACTTTCTGGAAGACCGAAATTTGACCGTAGAGAGAACTTCTCTCTTCAGTATTTGATTATGTACTTAAGCATTAATTCTTTTCCAGGTCTTAGACGACCCAGCAGAAGACCAATTGTATCTAGTTTTCCAGCTGCTGGAAGGCGGCCCTGTGATAGACATTCCGACTGACAACCCTTTGACTGAAGAAGTGGCAAGAAAGTACTTCAGAGACACCGTCCTGGGCGTCGAATATTGTGAGGTTTTTTCTGTTAATGTTTTATAAAACTAGCATAGAGACGTACAGGAAGCCTAACATGATATCCTGTAGCTTGCAAACATCTGAATTTCACCTCAAATATATCCTGACAATTATACTGAAATTTATAAATTTAAGTTCCTATCCATTACTCCATACCAGACTCAATCAAACGCGACACGGTAATGCAAGACCTGTAAGCTCACCCGCAGTAATACTTTGAGCAGTGTGGCTCGTACAAAGGATCCCCTGACTAAGCGTTTTGCGACCTTCCAAAGAGTATTTGCTTTTGTTAAGCATGTATTTGTGTGGCTTCGCAAAAAACTTGTAAGCCCAATCTGAGTGTTCAGCCCTTGTCATTTAGAGAGGTATCAAATAGATAGGACACACACCTTTTTAATTTAATATAATCTCAGCAAGTCCCTTACTGGGTGGGCAAAGAACACCGACAGTGAAATATCTTTATACCTACAAACCTGATGTGTTTTTTCTACGTTTGTCACTCTCATCATACAAGCACGCCAGTCTCGCCATCTATTGACTCTTTCGTCATCTATTAGGCTCCTTCATATGGAGAGCAATACAAAAATTGTATTCATATTATAATTCCACTCGGAATAATTAACAATTTGCAACTCGAAAGCATAAACCTACTTGTACTGAATGATTACTTTTAACAATGTTTTACGATCGTGTGCGTCGAACGGAATTTTCTAACTACGTACTTACCTCAGTTTTGATGCTGAGCGAACTCTCGCATCACAATTTATGAGCTTAAGAGCTAGAGAAAAATTGTAGTGAAACTAGAGAAAACAACTGTATGGTCTATGAAAATATATTGTATTTCTCCATAGTCCGTATAATACGGTTTATGTTCATATTCCGCATATTCAAATGCATATGTACCTATATAACCATATCCCTAAATACTTTCCATTGATTAAAATAGCATTCAATGGGTTATATTTGTTGGTGATTAATATATCCTGCCGTTGTTCTCGACGGCGGTGGTCCGAACAGACAGCGCAGTTTTGATTCTTCGCGGGACAGATATCTGACTAATTAGTGTAAAGGTGTTTCGGGCCTAGTTAGTGAATGCGCAATGACAACAAAACCTAACCTAAAATGCAAAATGGTGTTATTACCAGCTACTTTTGTTCACGTGTATTTAGTCTATTAAACAAGCAGACGGGCCACCGGTTGGTAAGCATCACCAACGGCTATGGGTAGATGCAACACCCGAGGAGTGGCCAGTGCGTTGCCGGCTTCAAATGAAAACTCTCTTTGCGCCTTTCCGCAAGAGTTCCATGTCGTAGTTCTCCGGGTAAACCTCGAGAGTGCGCTATATTCTATATTTACGCGTGCGCATTAAAACGAAGTGTACAAACCGACGCGGTACTTCTACTTTCTAGCAATGAAAACAAGCTATATTCGCTTATCGTACGCGATGGAACAAGTCCGTAAAACTGTAGCGAACTACTGTACTTTATTTTGCATTTTGTTCGAGTACTTACAAGTTTACCTTGTTTATAAATATACGAGAACATTGATTCAAGAATTGAACATAATATTTTTATGGACATTAAATAACTTTAAGTTTGCGGTATGCCTATTATGTAGAGTATGCAGCCATTTTTGATGCTAGCCTATTGTACATATAATAACCACAGAGAGTTTGCAGTTGAGGGTTACTTGACCTTCTCTGCTCTGGACCAGCGCACTAAATTGAAATAAGTTTTCAAACCTCCCTTTGACTAATTTTACGACATATTATAGTTATGTAAGATTCATTAGAGAGCTATGAATGTTGTAGAAACGCACTCCGAGCTCTCTGCCTCCTCCGTAATGAACCTACAATACATAGAATGAAGTCGTTCTCTCGGGAGCATAAAAAATAATGAATTTCCGTTTGACCCGTAATCAAATACATCAAATTAGTTTGTAGCTGCGTTTTACACAGGCTTTACCGTTTTAAATATGGAAGTAAAGAAAGGGCGTATCAAACGTGACACTGATGCGGGTCGGGACGTCCAGCAAACACGAAATTAAGCGCCGGCTTTGAGGTGAGGAGAAAACTCAGAATTATATTTGGCGAGACCGGTACAGATGCGCCACGACCTGTTTCACCTCAGGCTAATGCGGGCTGTTCGCTAGCCACTGAAAAATATACCGTTATGTAGGTCCACAATTATGTAATTCTGTATAAGTATGTATATGGGCATTCCGTTCGTTCTTGTCATCTGTATGTTTTATCGGGAATTATATTCGAATTCTGGACTTTTCCTCGTTACATCTACACGTATTGTACGTATTTGTACAGTAGGTACACATTACATTATCGCGACCCGCAAACACATCTCACCAAAAACAGTACGTAGGGTAACACCAAGCTTCGTTATCCTAATATCTTAATATTTTATACACCTTGCCTCTTGTAATTCATATTTCCTCACTAAATAATTTCAGCGTATGCTTCATTTATACTCTTTCCCTTACGCTAAACATTGCTTTTCCTGCGTGTCTTATTAGGAGGTAATTAGTTTTAAATGAGCGGTCGTTTTCTTGGAATCTCATAGACACGAATTATCAGAGATCTCGTAGCCACCACTATGATGTGGTTACTAAATCCTGAATGTGACCAGGAGGACATCAAATTTTTCGAAAATCCTAAATCTAAAACTGCCTGATCCAAGACCATCCAATCTATCTAAATCCATTTATTTTCTGCTTTGTATTATTAGAACAAAAGAAAAATATTATAAACGCGCTCTGCAAATTTATCTTAAATTCTATCTGTATTCATTTTTAGTATAAGCTTAAAACTGATTTGTATACTGAGTAATTACCAGACATTTGAAAGACAACATTTGCCCGGTGCCTATCATGTCCCATAGCCAGAACTCCTTCACTGACTTGTCTGCACTTATTAATACAAGCATTACTGATTAAAGTTCCATTCCCCAGTGCATTACCAACGCATCGCTCATAGAGATATCAAGCCCGCGAACTTGCTGCTGGGCGAAGGGCGGGTCCAGCTGGCCGACCTGGGCGCGTGCGGCGAGCTGGCGGGGGCGGGCAGGCTGTCGGGGGCGGTGGGCACTCCGGCCTTCCGAGCACCGGAGGCAGCCGCTCCCACTGAGAGATACAGTGGAGAGGTAAGACCGCCAACGTGATCGATTAAAGGTATTAATTCGTTACTACGAGTATTAAATGATGGCCCAGCTTAAGGATTACGAACGAAAAGCCCTCAGGGAAAGCCCATGTGTAGAAGTGGACTTAAACAGGCTGATGACATTTAAGATAATATTCACGCCAGGTTCTTTACAGGATAGACAGAGAGCACCGCGTGTGAGATAACTCTGTCCTCACCGACTTGACAAGCTTCGTATAAATACATCACACTCTTGTATTGATTTATGAATATTTATAAAGAATATTTTCAGCAATCTAATAAAATAAGCTATTAAAAGTATAAAGTTGTAAGGTTTTACAGTAACTTAATAGAGAACATGTTAAAGGTCATAAAACAACACCCCAAAAGTGTTGATTAGTTCAACGCTGGACCAGATATTCAGTTATTTTAAGATCATACGTTATCTGGACTAGATATTATCGTAAAAGCTTAAAGCGCTCAGCGTTCAGAGTTCATTCACTGATGCTCACATGTTTCATTAGCGGAGGTTCCATACTGGTGGAACCTTATAAAACATTTCCAACCTTTGTGAAATATAGTAGGTTTTTGACAATTATACAAAAACAAATATGGGCTGACAGACTCCGAGCGCTTAACAGAATATCATTAAGAGCACAAAGGCGCGACGCTTCCTGGCGAATCGCCAGGATTATACGGTGAACAGAAACATCGCCACTGGCGATAAGCTAATTCACATATTATATGTATTCACGACAATCTACAAGGCAATAAACATTCTATTTCAGCTCTGAGGTAGGATTGTTTTAGACAAATTTAATTGGATTACACAAGTTTAGCAACTATAACACTTAAAACGTGCCGTGGGCTCTTCGCGTCTTAGGCAGGACGACCCAGTTACACCTTAGGCAGATAATCATGAGCGACTCTTTAAACAAACGTGCACGTTCGACGCTACTACATATGCACAGATCTTCAAACTGCCTGCAACTGGATCTGTCTCCAGCTTGAATATATTCCACAATTTCATAATCTAATATTCTATCATCACGCTTGTTCCCTTATGATGTAGGCACAGAGCACCGAGTGCAAAATATTACATCTCTATAGGCCTAACACGCTTCCACACTCATCACTCCCTTCACACACGCGCGCCAGTTTGGGAGACCTCTGACTACCCATAAGCCAGCATGTTTTCCTTAATTGTTACAACAATCAACATTTAATCTCAAAATATCCCCTCAGTCCTCGTAAATCCACTTTATCATAAATCACATTGGCACGTACGCCGTATCTGGCAATTACTTTTAACTTATTTAAACTGCTAATGACTTTACGCAGCTTACCCTAATTTATTTACCAACACACGCTCCCGCTCGGCACAAGTTGCTAATAACTCGTGGATGTGAGTGGAATGATGAAAGGGCTCGTAATTTCTTCACTCGCCTGCGGTAATATGAATAACTAATGTCTGACTGTTTTAAAATTTATTTTTATGTCTTCTTCGTGAGACACGGCTGTAAACATTGGCAATATTGGGACAT
>DWDV01001433.1:0-13275 GCA_018245615.1 Mimoniades ocyalus | reverse complement strand
CGCGGCGAGCGCGCTCGCTCACACGTTTCCAATTAAAACTATTCTATTCTATTATCGCACGACTGTAGGTGAGTCGGGTGACGGGTCCTACTGAATTTTTCTGATTGAAATTTCCAGTAGTGGCTCGAATTAGGGACCTTCGCCCGACGCGTGGCAATAGGCTCACCGCCTATTACATAATGGGACATAAACGTAACCGGTGAAACGTGATGAAAACATGGGTCTGTATGACATGACATGGAACGTCTTTTCTCTTCTGCCTGCCTCTTCGGGAATAACAGGCGAGATGTTACTATTTAAATTTAAAAAGTCAGTTATAAAAATGTTATAATCTAATCAAGGAAGAAAACCGTAATCAGTACTTGAAATATGCGAATATATGATGTGTTATGTAATACTCTTTGGTAACGTGATAAACATGAACATTACATAATATACACATATATAAGTCGTCACTTAGATGTGACACGCTTATTAGTAACGATAACAAAATATACCTATTGAAACAAAATGAATGCCTTGTATTAATCATGAATTATAATAAAGGTCATTTATACGATTACATTGTGTGTGTCCTTGATAATAATACACATGACTCAATGAATGAACTACTGACAGTTGTCACTTGACATTTTTTAATAACATTTTTGCGGTTGATGATAAAATAACTGGTGAAACATGGAGGTGTATCACACTCTGTTTAGGTGGTGTTCCGGGATTACAGGGGTCGATCTTAAGTTATTTCTTTGATAATAAAATATTACGGTTACAAACTGTTAAATCAAAGATTCGTAAATATAAATTTTACTACTATAGATTCACACGTGACTAGCGGAGTTTTTTTATCTACTCGTTTGTGGCTTTTCGTAAAAATAGTTCGAATAACGTAGATGTTATTGGGTAGACCCAAGGCAAAAATTCCACGACTACGTCAATAGTTACTTGATAGAATATCCTCATGTTGACGGCGGGGCGCGGCTCCCGGCCGTAGCAGTCGTTGATCAGCTTCTTGAGCGCGTACTCGAGCACGCTCTCGAGGTGCTCGGCGCTCATGCCGCTGGCGAGCGCGCGGTGCGCGCGCCACGACTCCTCGTCCGGAAACGACAGTTGGCACGGGGAAGGGGATGACGCTGAAATCATATTAATACATTCAAATCTATAGTAGAAAGCGTCGGAAACTTTCGATTCATAAAACATAATATAAACCGAAATTACGTCTATTAAAAAAGAATATAAAATTCCGGGTACAATATTAAAAATCAAAATGTAAGGGAAATGAAGTATTAAATATTTACCTGTCGCCACTGAGCATACAATAGCAGCGACTGTATTCTCGTAGTTCCATCGTCTCGTTATAGCTACTTTGTACTCTCCTATATTGCAACCGGTCTCTTCGTCTGTTGATCATAAAACAGTAATAATCTCATCTATTTCGTTGGTCAAGTGTAGGTTGGCACACACACTAAGTGGGTTCACACTAAGTAGAGAGCAATATGGAGAATTTTAAAGCGTGTTTCCTCGCCATTGTAGTAAGTGATCATTAAAAATAATATATTATTGTCAATAATACCAATAATAATAATTTGATGTTTGAATCGACAATCATTTAACGAGGAAATATTTAAATCATGAAATTGGTTTACAAGTAAGTAAAAATAAATCGAAGGGGATGCATAGAACTATTACCATAAATGATAAATACTATTAAAATAATGGGTAGATAGGTACACTCGAAGCGGTTGTTGTCGGTGTGCGCCCACGCGTGCCACTCCACGGCGGCGCGGCGCGGCAGCGCGGGCACGGCGGCGCACTGCACGATGGCGCCGGCCGTGCGCCGCTCCAGCTGGCGCCGCGCCGCGCGCGCGCCGCCGAACCCCGCCGCGCCCGTCACGTAGCACACGCTCTGCCGCACGACGCGCTCCGATTAAACACTACCTCGCTACTCCAGGGACGGACTTCACCAGGCGTGCCATCGCAATGTCAAAAAATCATGTATCTGCTATAAGATGAACACGTTGTAAGTTTTTAAAAGTGACATTTCATGGAAGTCACAATGAATTTAAAAATACATTAATAGTTTTACACAGACTGACATAGGAACGGAACAATACAATGTAATATTTTTTAGACGTTTTTGTCCTTACCTTACTAATATTTTAATGTAACGTAACGCAGGGGATAAGTAAGGACAAAAATAGAAGTGTGCAAGGCACGCACCTGCACGACGCTGCGGATGTGCGCGCGCGGGTGCGTGGCGCGCAGCAGGCGCGTGAGGTGGCGCAGCGCCAGCGCGCACTGCGCGCGCGGCCCGCCCGCCGTCAGCCGCATGCTGCCCGGCACCAGCGCGATCTGCCCGCACGTGCCCGCCACCTCGCCCACCTGCCGCCGCACAACACCACCTCGCTCTAATCACGACCTACTATGTACTATTACTCATTACATATTTATTCAACAACATACATGCTTCATAAAAGTACAACATAAATTTACTGTTTATATTATTTTAAATAACTGACATGGAGCAAATTATTTCGTTTGGACTAAATATAAATAATACTACTTGTACATACATACGTCATAATTTACACATACAACATTCACGCTTTTATTGAATGCTAGGTCGGATAATTTGCACTCGTTAGATTATTATTGATACAAGTTTGAATGTTATACGCAAGGTGAACGATGTTAGTTTAAATACTGACCTTAAAGGCTTGACTGTAAGGGCCGATGTTGGCGGGCGCCCAGTGAGATATACCCTGAACGTGCATCGTCATCCGTTCTTTAGAGTTGCCGCCGTCCGTGTCGCTGTCGTTGGCGGTCGCTTTGTGGGCGACCTAGGGGCATTCACACAGTAAATATTGATAAATGTTTTATACAAGTAAATACTAAATGTTACAAAGAAATAAAATTGTCTTGCAAATAGAATGTAGGTGGGATTGAGCTAATATGGCTCAGCTTTATATCTTGAATGTGGTAATGGGTGATTGTATGTATTTTAATCTAGTTTTCCCATATGTGGTGAATATTGAAAGTGGCGTTACCTAACTTTATAAAAAAAAATCACTTACTGCGTCCAAAATCAGTCCGACATCTCTAGGCAAGGGACACTGCACGCAGACCCTCGTGGGCGGGTTGGGGAAGCAGAAGTTACTGGCGTACACCTCATTCAACGCCACATAGTCCTCCATATCGCGCATGTATATATTCACTGAACACACATCCGGCAGCTCTAGGTCTTGGGAGCGTAGTAAGTCTGGAAATGTTAAATGGAACTCAATTTAAAATCGTACACCACTGGTCAAACTTTGTTCAGGATCAGAAACCCGGGGATTTTTATACATTGAGCAAACAGGCAGTTTCTGATTGTAAGTGGTCACTGTCGCCTATGGACGTGTACAACACAATAGGAGCTGCAAATGTATGCCGGCTTTGAATGATGGCTTTTTTTCACGCATTTAATATTCTTAAGGAAAGGTTTGAATCTTATGGTAATGTAACAATATATGTTAAAATCTCAAAATAAAAACTTTTCTTTCTCTATAAATTATGATATACATATATGCTTCTAATGATAGTGAAAATAGTCTTTACACCCCCATAGGTACGGTTAACGCAGAGTAAATAACCGGAGAAAAAAACATTCTATGACGTATTCTTAGTTCGTGAAACGTAATTGTGTATTTCAATCACTGCCTTTGCTGGCAGACAGCAAAAACTGCGACAGATTATGAAGTGTATGATTTCTGCCCATTTCCACAACTACCACTGTAAAACAAAAAAATAACATACATTATCTAACACAGAGGCAGTATAGTTGCTGAAGTCAGAAATAATATTTTCTTTGAAGTCTGAAAACAAACATTTCTGAAGACAGAAGCTATTATACTTTAAGAGGTCGAAAAATGCACTTTTTGTGCGTTTGAGTGTTATTTTTCAATATTCCTGTTGTGTTGTTTGAAGTTATCAACTCCACTAAAAGTTGTTAAAGTTAAAATAGAGCACTTGATACTAAATGAATCTCAAGTGGCTTCTGTTATCTAAATGAATATACCAGTCTACTACTAATTGCATTTCATATTTACTTGATTTTAAAAATACATATGAAACACATTATACTGTATGGTTTCACTAATGTTATACAAATTCTCTCCTGTACCTACACAATTAATAATAACAGTAAAGTATAAATAAATAAATTAGAACCAATAATTAAAATGTTATCTATATCGATAGTTGAATTTTTGCAGGTTGTTTTTGATACCACATCGATTCTTTTTTAGTCCTACAAGAAACTTCAAGGTTCATTGATAGATTTACATATGTACCAAGGTAGCAGCGGAATTTAATTACCTTTAAATAGATCAATTTACTGCAACATAGTTGCTACGGGTATTATTGCATTGACGTTAATAGTACCATGTTTCAAATATGAACATCATTTGCAATATTTGCAACATCATCATTTGCAATATTACATTAATACAAAGCAATATTTTACATATTACATACTACAATGTTGCAGTTTACGCATAAATACTCTACAGATAAAATACACTGCCGCTTACATGTCTGGTAATTACTGTGCACAGTCTATTATTTTACTGCAATTTATGTACTGTGTTTCCACCTAAAACCTAGATAGATGAATAATGAATGAATAGATGTCTAAAATCTTAGGAATTATAGAGAAAAATATGTATTTCATTTAAAAAATAACATTGATAAAGAATTTGATTACACTGAACGGAAAGAAGAAAATATTAATGTTAATGCCAAAGATTATGATTTAGTACTAGTAGAATTCACTTAATTCGCAATTAACAGATAGTGAGAAAATCAACAAGTTAAAGTAATTTTGCAAGTCTTTTAATTTGATGTCTATAATATAGCATTATCAAGGCCGTTAGACCAAAAATAACAGATGCTACGATTTAGGAAAGGGAACTTCCCCCAAATTAGCAATATGAATGTTCTGCATTTGTTTAACATGTAAATCCAAGAGATATAAAATGTAAGCATGCAAATAATAAAGCTCGTGAACAAGTTTACCTACTAATGAGTTTCTTCATCGCATCGTGCGTCGCCACGACCGTGTCTTCTCCTACGCCGACGATGCCGCCAACAAAGTACCAGCCGTGCCTGTTTCCATATATTGAGCTGTGGTCCGTTACAGGTTGCCGCTCGCTTTCGCTGTGCATAAAATCTTCATAGTCGAAACCGTCTTCTATGCTCTCCGTGCTATCATTTTGACTGTCGTCCGTGTTACAGTGTGCGTCCAGCCTGTCCCCGGAGTAATTAGTGAGCAAGGGGTTCAATTCGTTCTCTTTCTTCTGTTCTTCTATCTCTAGTTTCTCAATAGACTCTAATTCGGTTTCACTTAGTTCTATATCACTTATATCGCTAAAAACAGTATCGCTCAAATCGTTTACAAAATCTAACGAGTTTTTTACAGTAGGAGGTAGTTTTATTGTTCCGTCGAAGGATTCCTTGGATTCGAGATGCAGCTTCAGGTTCAAATAACCGACCGACGCTACGGGATCTTCGCTGTGTATAACCAGCTGTTTGTCATCTCTAGTGATGAGGAAACGAAAGAGTTAATACACGAAAATATTTGATCAGTTATAGGTATTAGATTTATGTTACACTATAAAACATTAATAATAGCAAAATTACTAACATTGAATAAAAATAAATACGGAAATTGGGAAAAGCATAATCGTTTTTCATTAACCAACGTTACCAAGGCATTTAAACTATGAATAATTCACTTTAAACAAAATAATTAAACATAAAAACACTCATTTCAATATGTTTTTAATATATTACTTACATTACTAATTTCTTCCGAAATAGAGGGCAGTCAAGAGTGAAAGTTTCATACTCGCCACCTTCCCCACAAACGTTAAGTCCGTACTTTTCCTGCATGACTAGAAGATGAGGCTGGATGTCCCGTAACGTCAAGCCCAGGTGGATCCTGGGGTCCAGACCTAACGCTGCTACCTGTTTTATTGTAATATAGGCCAAAATAAAATTATTGTAATTCGAAATATTATAGCGCACACAAATCTAAAATACGATGATAAATGGATGCATGCCTATGCCAAAGTAATTAATATCACTAATTATAAATCCTTGTAAGTAATCTTCTTCTATAAAAATTCATCAATATTTTCCATCGAGATAAAAATTTGTTGTAGCTGTCAATGAAATACAATTGTATAAAATAAAATATAACATATATATCCAAACTGCAGGGTTTTAGTATATTTGTAAATTTAATCTGCAATTATTATTCCAAGAAATATTGTCTATTAAATTTAATTAATTTATTATCATAAGTAAAAAATTCTTGGCCTATTTATATTGTAAAACATATGTTGAGATAACATTGTATACAAAATGATTGATTATTTAGGATGAACCTTGAATAAAACAAAATCACTGAAATGAATATATCTAGTAATAAATTAATAAGTGTCTCGGGTCAATTTTAGTCACTATATTCAAAATGAAACTTCTTTTTCACTTTCATTACACACTCAGAACTTTGTTCAATAACCATTCTATCAAGAGCATACATATTGTAAATATATAACTGAATTCTTAAATGCTGAAAGAAGTTTCAATTCAATATTCAAAATGATGTCCTTGATTTTTTTTTATTTGTATGTGACAGACAACATATTGACAAATGTAGAACCTTAATAATTATTGCTTCAACACCGCTAGCTATCATTTCCTGCAGTAAGTCCTTCTGGTTCCTTCTCCATAAATATGCGAGGGATACTAGACCAAGCCTTTGACATCTAAAACAATATTTTTTGTTTACCCTAAGGGAATTTAATTAAAAAACATAGCACAGACTTTATGGAGGATATCAGTTGGCTGTAAAATTAATAAAAACAAAAAAATCGCCCATCATAATTGGAACAATCATCTCTTATCGGTTATCAAATATCAAGGACATTCCTTACAATACATACCATTTATTACAATAAAAAATATGGAAATGGTGATAACTTGTTTTTTTTGGGTCTAAGTGTTCAGAAATAATACAACAAAAAATAAACTCATTACTAAATATGTAGTCCATAGGATATATAACATATAATTGATTTATAAAAATTAAGTGATGATATGAAATATGAGAAAAAATATTTTAGTTGTTTATGTCTACTAAATAAAGATTAAATGTTCATTTAAAATAATTTAGTATCTAGTAAAAATATAAATTCTTACTATATTCATTGATATGGAATGAAATATTGTAGAAAAATTCTATAAATATGGATTTTACTCAGTTATCCATTATGTGAAAATGGAAATTTCATGTTTTACACATGTTCGTTGTTAAAAACAGTTATTATTACATGTTTACATATATCCTTTCGTTAACTCTGTGAGTCATACGACTACAAATTGTTTAATAAAATTCTACATATTTTACAAACTATTAAAATTGAGCTTCTTCTAAATATTTTCTGATATTCTCCATTTCATAAAAATATACAATCAATTAATGTGAATTATACACATATTTCCATTGTAAATATTAACAGATGCTGTGCAAGTAAATTAAATTAAAACAAAAAATAAAAGTGTAATAGTCCCTCATATAATTTTTTATATACTTACACACTCTCCACTCTTATCCTTTGATAATCAGACAGTATAGCCCCACAAGCCACAGCCTCTATATTTAGTTCATCCTAAAACCATAACAAAAAATGACTGTACCTACAATAATATTATAAAATAAACCTAAAGGACGCAATTCAGTCCCATCACGAAGAATTTCACGAATATGTATACATTTTGGATTAGGTAATAAAATATTAGCAGAGTAAATGTTGTTACATTTATGTACTTCTTAGAGTTATCATACTTTATCATCATCATAAGTATATTGCAGTCCACTGCAAGACATTGTCCCCTCCTAAAGGATTATGCCTATAGTCTCCACACTGGGCATATGGGTTGGAGATCGCAGAGCACAGCTTCCCGCACAATCTACGCTACGGCCCATAAGCGGCCAGGGCGTTCAGCTGTACATAGGCAGACCGCGCCATGCTACGATCTGCCAGCGCCGGGTTTAGTCGCCACTTATGACAGTTATGACACTATATCCCGGCATGGGGTGGGGGAATGTTTTTTTAATCCGCCCCGACACAGAGTTCTGTATTTATTGAACTTGAAATTATTAAATGTGACTATTATAATATTTAAGTGTAACTTCAATGACAATAAATAATTTCACTGAACATATTTGCAAAGTTAAAACATTATTGTACATGTCTAACACAGTTTGTTATCTGTCAGATGGCATATGTAATTAAGATAAGGAGAATAATGTTGTGTAAAATTACTAATACAGTTATTTAAACACTTGCAATGACAATGAAAATTGAATAAAGGTCAAAGTGACAAATATGTTACATAATCCACATCACTATCATAGCAGCTGTTTGTCATAAAACAAAACTTTCTTAGAGCAATATTATGTTTTACTCTCAAAGTACAGGGATGTAAGATAAACACAAGTCTGTACATAGTCAATATTTGTTTTGAGTTGTTGCTGTTTAAGTATAATAATCTTGCCACAATCTTTTTGTAGTAGTCAATTCTGAAGTACATTGCAAGACTGTAGTAGGTGCAGGGGCGAACACAATGATAGTCTTTAAAAATAAAGATTTTTTTCTGTACCTACCATTTCATATATCTTTATTTTTAAATCATTATCTTAATTATCATTTAAAAGTCAATTTAGCATGTTTGATTTAGCATTTGATACATATAAATTTTAGTTGTAAATACATATTTCATCTCTTGTTAATCTGATTGGCACAAGTATGACAAAAAAGAAAATAAACAATTTAATGTCAGAAACTTTAGTAAAATACTGGTTTGGCAGAAACGCAAAAGCTAATTAAGAAAAGTCATGATATGTTTAATGAGAAATAAATATACTATATGCAAAAAATAAATCAACATAATAAACAATGTACAAAAATAAGAATTAATAACATATATATTTTGATTATATAATGAACTTTTGGAGTTCAGTAAATATAGTACTTCAAACTTATAGGAATTAAAGTAATGCAGGTATATAATAAAGAATAAACAGTCTCTATATAAACTACAACTGTATTGACTAATATGAATTCAGGAAGATTGGATGGCAAAATGTTTTTTTTTACATTTAGTATTGAAGTGATTCAATCCTTAAGTATAGGCTGTAGGATTAATAAACTATTGACAATAGATGTCATGTTGACAATAGATTTTTTAAACATTTAACAATTTATATGTAACTTCACACCTATAATCTCCGAAGAGGTAGGCAGAGGAGTGTATTACTCTCATGTTTCACCAGTTACGTTTATGTCCCTCTATAGAGTAGGTGGTGAGTCTATTGCTATATGTCAGGCATATATCCAGACTCCGAGCCACTATTAGAAAATTCTAATAGTGTCCGACATGCAATTTGAACCCATGACCTCCAAATCGGCAGTCACACATGCAACTAACATGAACAACGAGGCTAATTTAAGAAATTAAAAGCAATTCCAAATGCTTTGCTAGAAGTATATGAAATAAATATTCAAAACAATTGGCTTTAATTTGGCATGTGGCATGACAAATTTAATTTGCTACAGATAAAATATTCTAGACTTGTTTGCACATCACAAATATGGCAATATTATATAGAGTATATAAATTTCCCGCATATGTATGTTGCCATAATCCTATGACATTGTACATAGATGTCTTTACTACTTTTATCTTATAAATCCATATACTTTTATTACACCTATTAGATTTGTGTATAATTTTGATTAATTACAGCAATTGACAAATTAAATCAGTAATAATTTTACAAATTGCAATTAGATGTAATCTAGTTTTTTTTAGTGTTTAACTGACAATGAACATAAAAATACAGACAAATTGAGTACCTCATCCTTTTTGGAAGTCGGTTAACAAGATATGAATGTATATTAATGTTATGGTTGTCAGTGTAACATTTAATATACCATAGTACTGGGGGACCAAAACATGGTATATAGTATCATTGAAAAAAATCTATATAGAAGTATATTTATTTATATCAATCAGGGTTGATATGGAGGTCCATAACATAACTAAAACTATCGGATATCAGTAATAGAATTCTAAATGTAACCAAATATAAGTTTCAAATAATGTCAGATAAGGGTAGACCTAATGACTGAAAAGAGTACTAAATGATAACCTAAAAATAAAGCCCAAACATTATCTATTTGTCTTTTAACTGTATAATTTCATCAAAATGTAATATTTGTAACTGAAACTATCCAAAACTAACATATAGGTAATCTGTAATCATTTTATACCCATAAGCTGTATATGAAACCAATATAAAATTACCATACATCTGAATCCATATCTAAATCAGAAATTTCATATCCATAACATACCTGATATGATCAGGTTATCATAACACAGAGTCTGGAAGCATATGGCTGAAGCTATGGATATAGAGATGTCTCAATATATTCATCCAATTATCATAAAAATCTCTGATAAATATGACTAACTATTTTTAAAAATTCTACAAATATTTTTCATAGTTGGTAATCAAAGCCAAAACCTCTGGCTGAGCAGTCACGGTTACTAACCACTGAACTAAAAAGCCTGTTAATTTAGCATATGTTAACACACATGACAATTTCCTGACACATTTACTATACAGCAATTTTTGTTGATGACACACATAACATCACACCTGTTAACCCAGAAGAGGAAAGCAGAGTGTAGAACACTCCCTAGTTTTACCAGTTATGTTTATGACCCACCATAGAATAGGTGGTGAGTCTATTTCCATACACCAGGTACCTATCCAGACTCTGAGCCACTACTAGAAAAACTAAATAAAAAAAATCTAATAGTGCCTGAAATAAGATTTGAACCCAGGACCTCCCGATAGGAAGTGGACAGATTGGCATACAGATCAGCAGATTGATAACAATGAAATTAATACTTACCATTATTGAAGATTCAGTTTGGGCTTAAGTATATAAATATGAACTATAACATGATAAAAGTCCAATTCATACCTTAACTCTAGACAAGAGCCTGTACAGATCTTCAACCTCATCATTATCAGTAGGTTTATAGGATTTGCTCTGGTCTACTGCTACACCAGATATTACTTCACGGTACAATGGCAGCCCCATAGCCTCAGCATAAAGATCTATGCCCTGGTGTCCAACTGTTTGATACATGTAGCTGTCTATCTCATCTGAAAAACATAAACAATTATTTAGGAAAAAATCATGAATGAACAATAAGTACCAATTTAATTAATTTAAAAATAAAATTGGTTTTTGTGAACGAATTAGTTTCAAAACATTGTCGTTACACGTGCTTTTGTAGTAGACAGCTAACATTATGTTCTAAAAACGACAATAATACGAGTAATTATATTTGAATATGTAAGCATTGAAGACTGATGAGATGATAGAGGTAACCTTTATGTTGAGGTTGGAGGTTGGCCAGGGCCACGATCGTGTGACCGGCGGCGACACACTGCATCATGTTGTAGCAGCTGTCCTTGCCACCACTAATCAAACCCACCGCTCTCATCTTGCCCGCTACACAATATCAACGATAAACCAATATTCGTTACATAACATACATTATATTTTGTGCAAAATTAACAATATATCACTATTTCACAACACACTATCCTTTACGAGAACATCATCTTATCTAACACCCAATTTCGTGTTAAATATCTCGCACTCCCTCTTGTCAACCTCTGCTTACTGGAAATGTATAATGCCGGACAATCATTATCTATTTTGATAACATTCTTGTGCAATGAAAAGAAAATATATGAAAAATCTTACAGCTTACTCTTCGGTTCAACAAATGTCATATTGTTATTAAGCGTTCGGATTGTCCGACAAAATCGACAGAGCATTAATGCGCATGCAATATTATATGCAAAAATATTATTAGATTTCATGAAAATAATGTAATTGCCTACGAAAGTTATTTTTCGTAAATTAGCCATTTTAAATTAGATATTAGAATTTTTTAGTAGTGGCTCGGACTTTCTAGTAGTGGCTCAGAACCTGGATATGTGCCCGGTATTTATAAGGCAGTTGGCTTACCACCCATTCCATAGTGGGACGTAAACTTAACTGGTGAAACGTGGTAGTGTACTTGCACTCCTCTACCTACGTCTTCAGGGATTACAGGCTTGATGTTATGTAGACATTTTGATAAGCAGGTCCCATTTTTTTATATGAAACATCGTATTCGTCCATATTTCCAAATAAATTGTAAAATAGATGAGATGGGAACCGTGAATAAAAGTACAAACGTGTAAAATTTCCACTGTTACTTAAAATATACATTTCCCGGTAATTTATTTTGTTTTCGTAGTTTTTTCGTCATTTGTCAAAATTTTAAAACCAAAAATAAGTAAATCAGAAAATCAGATAGGATCATTTCACCGTTCTTCAGTATTTTTATTATCAATTTCTTTAGCTTGAATACCTATAAAGTTTCTAAAATCAAATAGAAACTAACAGTAGTGGTACTAAATTAAAGGTGGTTTCTTGAAGTAAGTAATTGTTTTAATTACCAGTAAAGATTGCACACTAGTGTACTACCTATAGTCCTGTCATCCTCTGCCTACTTCTTCGAGGATTAAAGGTGTGATGATAGTCTTTTTAAAGGTTACGAAAGAGGCTTTAACAGAAACGAAAATGAATATGAGAAAGTAGTTTGAAAATGAAGTTAAGAACTTTAGTTAAACATCTTTTTTATGAGAGTAAAAGGTATATTTTAGTCCACAAGTACACAAGTCCACTTTCAATTTATATTGCAGCACTAAACACCAGTTATGACGATGATGACGATGCACAAATTTGCGGAATAGAAAGGCTGGACTCAGAATACAACGTTGTATTTAGTACGATTTCTCTTTTTTTCTAAATGTAACATCACACCTTTTTTTCAAAGATATCGATTTTATTTATCTTATTTAAATCTTATATGTATATCTGTATCCATCTGAGACTTTCTTATTTTGATCACATTTATATCAAATTACTGTTTTTTTTCGACTCTCATCGTTCTGCTGTTCGAACATGGGTCTCCTCTCAGAAAGAGATAGTTAAGGCCATAGTCTGCCACGGATGGGTGGATGGATGGATACTTCTTACGCTGCGCCTTGCGGCACTAGGGAAGGGATTGCGGGCCTCGAGGACTTCCTCT
>DWDV01001432.1:0-13276 GCA_018245615.1 Mimoniades ocyalus | reverse complement strand
TCCCGATGTCTATAAAGCAACCGAGCACATCGCCCTGCTGCCACGCAGACACAGTGTTGGTCCTGGTAGGCTTAGCTTTGTGCCATATGAGCCTGCGGCATCCATCATATGAGACTGAGTACAAATCATCACCAATTCCATACCCCTCCTGCAGATAATGTAATTAATATACTGATAGGTGATACCCACGACCCTTGTACTCCATAGTATTAATGAATAGCAACTGTTCAAATATTATTTGGTCGTCTATTGCCAGTGACAGATGGGAAAATGGCTACACTTGACTCACATGATTCAAAAAGTGACTATTCTTCGTTGCCCATCCAATCTGCATGACACCGGGTGTTATGATCTCGGCTTCGTAGTACCAGGCGCCTCCGTCGACGGGGAAAGTGCACCGTACACTCTCAAACGAGTATGAGTCGCAACGTGCCTCCAGTCCGTCACAGGATATCTTCAGGTATTCGCTCACATCATTGTTGTTGAGTATAACATTTATATTTGACATGTCAACCTCTTCATATGATAATTTCCTGCCTTCGACGACAACTGTGGACGTATACAGTGAGTCAAAACATATTTTATGTAATAAACTTAGATAAGGTTACTTATTGACTGTAATTGTTATGGAGCACAAGTTGTGCTCCCTATGACTGAGTGCTAATATTACTGAAAGTTGCATAATATATTAGTTTTACTAAAAATTATATTTAAAACGAGTGTACAGGTATTTTAATAGCAACCAAAAGGGAAGGAATGTGAAACTAATTTCAAACATGCTGATTGTGCACAAAATGAGGAAAAGATAACATGTAAAATCAGTGGATATTCTTTTTTGGATAATAATCTTTTATGGATTGAAATCTAAAGCTTAATAATCAACAAATACATTTTCAATTATTTAACAAGGAATAAACCGAGGTTTGGACAATCAATATCATATTGAGAATAGTTAGTGGCTATTTTTATTACTACAAATAATGTAAATAAGCCTTATAGAACAAGTAAAACAGGAACTTTGCATTACGAACTTGGACATTTCATGCTCTGATACAATCCTCAAGTTAAGGATGAGGTATAGGTTGTTATATCTCATTATCGATAAATATGTTATAAATGGGATATTACATAATAATACGTTTATGTATTATACTTACACACATTATCTAGCGCCCATTTGGCACAGAAGCCAACTTGTCGCCACCAGTAGTTCTCACTGTCAGCCAATTTTTCCAGATCCAGAAGTGGGTTCCTCTCCGACATTTCCAAACGGCTCTTAATCTCCAATTTATTTTCTGTAGTGTGCGCAAACTTCTCCAGTGCAATCAGCGCAAATAGCACTATGCGGGGCTCCGTGCGCCTCTCCTGTTCACATCATTGTGTAAGACTAGTCAAGTTGCTATGGCGTTAAATGTGATTATGCTGATTGAAAACCTTCCACTTGAAACTGTTGAAGATCTACTTTGTCAAGTAGAACAATACTACTATATATTAACAACAGTAACATTGATTATTAAACTTTATAAGAGGCACTTAACTGTTAGATGTTGAAGTGGACAATTTAATATTTATGAAGATTAATTATATGTGAAAAAGAAAAAACTGAATGTTACTGTTAAATATAAAATAACAAAAGTAAGATTGTTAGATACATACCAAGAAAGTATATAGATAGTTGAGAATGTGTCCAGTAAGAATGGCAATGCTGTTGGGGCCAGCTAGCTTCTCAGCCATACAGCCCAACACCACGCAAATGTTGCGCTCCACTCTCACATTCATTTCGGCCATAGTCGCTCTCTCCATTGACACTTTGAATATCTTGTGCATTAACTTAAACAGAAAACATTGACATGACTTTAGTAATATCATGATATATTATATATGCTATGATATTGTATGCTATGCTATAGTATTCTTTTATATTACTTATATGTTTATTAATTATCTTATATTTATTATTACCCTTAGTACTAACTCCTTGGACGGTAAGGGGCAATCATCTAATAGGATAGTAATAGCGGACGGGCCGAAGGGATCCTCTAGAGGGACCACATTCACCATGGACGTAACCACTTGAATCCATCCCTCTTCTGAATCAGCAATAAGGTGCAATTTCACTAGACAAACAGGGGACTCTTCTTCACTAAAACAAAATTGGTGACAATGTGCTTGAAGTCTAATTAAAAAATAAACTTAAGTATTCAACATTCCTATGTCAATTGGCTCATACCTAAGTATCCCAAAACCCGCAATAAGCCAGTGCCTGCAAAGCCCAAATTAACTTATTTTGTTAAATTTCATTAAAGACAAACCACTTTACTCATATACAATCGATAGCAGGATTTCAGAATATAAATTTGTTCTAGTTATTTTTTAATATATACGAAATATGGTAGGAATCCATGTATATATAAAAAATTACAAAATAAAATACATTGAAATGCTGCTATTACATGTTTACGAATAAACGTGTAAAACATAATTGCTAGCGATTTACGTTCGCATAACATAATAAGCAGTTCATGTTCCTCATAATATGCTGCAAAGTTGCTTGTGCCGGTCATCAAATACAATTAAAAGACACAATGCATAGCATTTTCTCGTGATATTAGTGAGCCGGTTGGGAAACAAAAAAATAGCAACGTAGCACATATTTAAATATATGTTAAACACAATAGTATCTATAGTATATTTACATATTTAAGTACATTGTAATTAAACAAGCGCAGTTTTAATTTCATGTGTTCTTTTTGTTACCATTTAAACCATAATTGACCGAGCACAGCTTGTACTTAGGGATAAAAGAAACAACTTACCAGTCCTTATCACTGTATTGCTTATTAATGTATTTATTTTATTAGTATTGGTGATTAACTTTAAAAAAAAATTGACCTAAATTTCCCTTACACAACTTATATATTTTACAAAGATAGACCAGCACTAATTGATTAACGCAACGTCAAGCCTGTTATCACCGAAGCGGTAGGCAGAGGAATGCATTTAGAACACTTCCATGTTTCACCAGTTATGTTAATGTCCCACCGTGTAATATGGAATACGCCTATCGCGCTACCCCGGACACAAATCCAGACTTCAAGCCACTACTAGGAAATTCAATAGCACTGGACCCGGGATTCGAATCCAGGAGCTCTCGATCGGCAGTCGCACCTGCAACCACTTGAACAGCGATGCAGTCATTATTAAAAATTTTACATATGTAAATGCGTTCGTAATAGGATTTTTCTCACCGGGACTCGAAGATACCGTGGAGTACCAATAACAGTAGCCAACAATTGTAAATACATTTGCATCGTCGTGTCAGTTACATGTCGAATAAATAGGCTTGTTGATAAATTATTTCAAGTCGCAGAGGTCGAGGCGTTAGAAATTTATAACACAAATACTAAACACGCTATTAAAATAAATAAATAATAAGGATGGAATATGACGTAATGGAAAAAAAACAGGTCAAATAATGTGACACATGTGTCCTTGAGATTATAAACCGTTTTATTTTTAATTTATAATACGTTGCCATAGGACACCCTAAATACTGATTCTTACGTTCTAAACATATAAACATAACAAATATAAGTATTTTTATGGTTTATAGTAAATGATGTCTACAGCTCATTACATAGAACACTATATTAATGTCACATTGTTCCCGTAGCTTTAAAATTATGCGAACGAAGAGTTCAAGTTAAATACATACGAGTATGTAACCTACTTTTTTGTCTACTTTAGCCTCGAACTAAATGTATCACTGACTATCTCAACGTAAATCAAGTGTACATTTTTTAAATATATTTTCAGTCTTTAAAAATCCATCTCTGGATATAGATCTCCCTAATCGGCGCCCGCCCATCCGGTCTTGGACTGTTCGAAGCCAGCTGTATCCAGTGTTTTCTGGTGAATGTCAGATCAATGTGTAACTGTACTCTTTTAACCGAGACGTGACCGCCACTCGATACATTCACATAATTAGAATAGAAGACAGGTCAAAGCTGAATTTGGTTATATTTCATCTGTTGAGTGTTCTTAATATTAAAGATAAACTTACATATAAATTTGCTTTGCGATGACAATGGTTTAATGTGAATGCGGGTGATATGGTAATTTGCTAGTGCATTATGAACACAAAAAAGGAATACAAAAATATGTACATACTTGTCAACAAATGTAGATATAAGATTGAGCATTTCAACGATGAGCCGATCAACAATGCTCTGTTCCGCCATCTTGGAGCTGCGCAAGCGAGGCTCCACTCCTTGCTGAGACACTGGCGAGGGCCTGGGAGGCGAGTACACCTCTGCGTCGTTCGGTATCATTTCTTTGCAACAACAATGACCCATTACCTAAAAAAAGTACCCATCCAGAACTACAATAAAGAATTATTTCACACCAAATGGTGTTTGGCGCTGATGATAGTCTTCAAAGATTCTTATCAAAATTCAAGGAGACGTAACTGTAATCAGTATTCAGTAATCAGAAAACAATCATCCACAAAAGCTGATATTTTGGTAGACAGAGTATCTCACAGTTGGGTCAGCGATTAGGTCAATATTACACCACCTCACACTTAAGAAGTACTAAAATATCATCTACAAATAAATCTCATGAACACTGTAACTTTCACATTGACATCAGTTGACTGCGGATGGTATCAATTTAAAAAAGAGTAAGGAAAGAGTGTACCTCTTTGTATTCTAATATTACAGTGTCAATCATAATGTAAGATGATCACTTATATTTATTAATCTGGAAGTATAATAAAAAGAAATCTGGTAGCATTATGTCAAGATTGTTGATAGAACATTAAGTTTGAAGGTCAACTTAATAAAAGATCAGTTATTTGTCATATGTTCCAATCAGTTGTATTTAAACTCTTATTGCTGACATACATTTAATTTTTGTTGCAATAAAAGAGCAAATATCCTGGTTTGTGATGTTTAAACTTAGATCAAAATCAGATAATATTCAGATTAACATTGACCAAGTGTTCATCAACTTGATTAGATATATATACTCGTAGCTTATTTGTCTTTTTCCATGAAGCAAAGAGAAGATTAGAATTGGAAAAAAAAGGCAGGACAATTTTACGCTTTGTTACGGAACAATGTGTAGTACTTGTAGTAGAATTTTTGCTAAAACATTACAAAATTTTGATTGGGATGAAATCTTTGTACAGGTGTCTGAAAAGAAATGTTATATTTAAAAAAATCGTTGAAAAAAGGTAAGGCGTTTATCGATAAATGTTTTATTAATTATTTATTGAAATACACTCTTTGGGAAAATATTCCTTAAAACTGATGTGTCGTTTAAATATGAACCCTCGAGTTCGCGGCACTCATTCAGACTAACGCAAACGCTTCTGATGACGGCTTGGCAGGTCATCTTTGTGATGGCTCTCATTTCGCGGCGAATATTTTATTCTAACTGCATCAGGGATGTTAGTTTATTTACGTAGAGTTTAGACTTAAGGAAATCCGACAGGAAAAATTACGTAGAAATCCGATCAGGACAGCGTGGGGTCCAATTTATGTCACCTCTTCTGGAAATTAATTCACCCGGTAAAATCTCACGAACTGGTGATAGAGACGCGTTGGACGTGTGTAACGTTGCTCCATCCTGCTGAATCCATGTTTTCAAACCAACTCACATAACGCTCTAAATTTACTGTAAAAGCACATTCTTTCTCATCTTAAAAAAGTAAGGGCCGATAATTACTCTCGATGACATCGCAGCCCATACGGTTACTTTTGGCGAATAAAGGGATCTGTGATGTTCGCAATTCGGATTTGTTGCACTCCAGAAACGGCAATTCTACTTGTTGACGTGCCCATTAATTTGGAAATCAGCTTCATCCGAGAATAAGATGATGCTAAACGCTTGTAATTGCTCAATTGTGTGGTTCACTAGTTCTAGCCTCTGAATGGCATCCTGGGGTTTCAGTTCCTGCATCAAATGAATTTTATTATAGGGATACAGGTATTTATGTAAAATTCGGTGTAGAGATGATCTATGCACGTTCAAAGTACTTGCATGCTTCCGAAGGGAGAAGTCGGGATTATCACTAACTGACTAACTGACTGATTGTTTCGTTCCACGTTCTCTTCCGTTCTCGATACCCTTGGTCGCCCGGATTTCGATTTACCTAAAGTTGAGCCGGTCTAACCAAACTCGTTTATCGAATTCCAAATGAGAAGAATGCTTGGCACATCATTCAAGTGACGAAAGCCTCGAAAATTTTAGCAGTTTCTATCCGCGCACGCACAACACGCATTTCGCTCTCGAAAAACTGCCCACAGCGACTAAATTCCCAAGAGCCAGGCTACCGATTGACAATACCCTCGCGCACCGCGAATGCATTGCTTTCACGCACTAAGTTTAACAACTATACAATTCTTTCGAGACATGTGTTGATGTATGTATATCACATATTATCGTATATCAATACGTCAAACATGTTAAGTAAAATTTTCGTTAAACAAAACCCTCCCTCACGTTTCGAAATTGACGTTGAACTTTTAAGGTTTTGTTTTCAAAAGGGTCCTAATTAAATTATTGAACTTTGGGGAGAACACGATTCACCCCGTCATACCAGAATATTCAAGGTAGGGGGAAAGCAGTTTATTAGACTGCACACTGCAGGCGTGCCAGACTAGATGAAATGTTTGTGTTTGCTTATTGGAAATATCAAGTCGCTACCAAATATTTCAAAATATTTGGCGTTGCTGTACTATATCTATCTTTACATTTCACGTCCGCTGTAACAATATTTTCTATGTCGTTATAAAAATGTTTTCACCCTTATATTTCATAGGTTTTCATGTAACATATATGATTAATTCCCAATATTCCCTAATATATTTCTTGTATTGTTATTGCTCTCTAATAGATGTTTCAATTAGGATTCAATATTACTCAATTGTGATTATTATCATCCGCCTAAGTCCACATCTGGACATAGGCCCGCCGAGAGATTTTTTCCCATAATCCCAACGCTGGACCTGCGAGCTGAGGATGGCAGAGCATAGCTTCTCGCACAGTTTACTGTTCTATCTGTAGGAGGCCGGGGCATTTAGCCGTGCTTGGATACCTTAGGGCGATCTACTAATGTCAGGTTTTATCGTTTCTTATGGCAACCTGATGTCCCGACATGGGATAGCAGGTATATTCTTTCTCCGCTTCTTCAACACGAATATCAATCAAATACATTTGATTTTTAATGATGAGTGTAATTCAGAAATGTTTTTGCGAAATGTATGAAAATCATTAATGAACAACGCTGATGTTTATTTCTGTTTTCAATTTGATAACGGAAGTTTTCCGCTGAAAGCTAACACATTCGAGACTTAAGAGAATCAAATGCACACATTTCGAATTTGTACTATTAATTAACAATAAATTCGTTCGAAGTTATTGTTTACAGTCTCCGGATAATAAATACTATATTATGTTTTAAATACTTATGTTACTGTAATTCTTAGATTTGTTCTATTTTAGTTATTTACTCTTCTCCATTCTTTTGTAACCGCCTTCACCCCTTTTCTACTGCCCAAAGGTTGACTGACAGAGAATGCCTTTACCATTAAGTCCGCCTTTTTATTCCTTCACTATTTTGTAAGATGTAAATAAAGAATAAATAGATAAATAAAATAAATAATAACACATCCGTACGACATTCCTACTACATTTGTATGGCCGCGACTACATTTGTATGGCCGTAATCGCTTGTCGTCGAGTATTGAAGACTTGTGCCTTGGGTACGAAGGGCCTTATGCCCCGTAGAGCGAGCGGGTGAGTGTCAAATTTGAATAATTATGTCGGTGATAAGTCGCAATCATAACAAATTCATATTAACGGAACATAAAATTTATGTTAAAGTTACGTTAAAATACAAAAACAAAGATTTTCAGATTCAGTAACGTTATATAATTTTATGTCCTTTCTCCAACGCAGTTGAGTAATGCATCCAATTATACATATACGTATGTTCTACATATTATATCCATATCAAATTTTATTAATTGAGGCCTATCCTATGTGTAACTTAGCACCAAAGTGTGATCAGCGAGAGGCGCTAATTAGCGTTCGAAAGCCTATTCAATACATTATTAATATGGGTCGCGATTTATATTAAATAGAACATACATATTATTGTGTTGGTTACATAAAGTATATTGGTTATATAAAGTATATTTGTTATACATATAAAGTATATTGATTATAAAATATTACTATTTTGGCATGTATTTAGTATACCGCACATACTGAATAAATACGTGGTTTCCGTAATCATAATAAAAAGTAATAGCAATATCAAAGGACCTTGAAAGTTTTTCTTTTTAATTTCTTGTCTCTCACTCTGTCAGTTTTTAACAATATGCATTCAGCTGAACAATAAACTTTGGTTGGCTTTGTTGCAGCCCGGGTTGTCATTTAAATATGAATATACTTGTAACTATGAAATATTCAAATTAATTGACAGAATTTTCTATTACAATATTGTTTAACGCCAATGTTTTAACATAACAATTAAACTTAAAATAAAATATATGTACGTCATAATAATTTACATCATAAAGGCTTTATGAAATGTACAATGTGTTCAGGTTGTGATGAGCCCTTAATGCGTTGTGCACGCTATTGTGAAAATATTTTGGCCACTTTCATACTGTAATCTGATGTGTGTGATGCGGTGAGATACTCGTAGTTACAGCAATTAGTGAACTGTGAAATTGGTTCACGTATGCACTGTAAGCTATAGTTGCGTATTCACGATTGATCGTTACTTTATGTTGAAAGAGAGTGAGAAACATGCAAATATGTGTCAAGATTTCGATAAATTATGTATTCATATTTTGAACCCTTCAATAATGATGTTCTGCTATTGAGATCACATCCAAATAGGCTGTTTTATGAATTAAATCAACTACCATATTATGCGTAGTATTAACAACTTTAATATTTCTGTTAGTCTATATACTTACATTGTATTTTTTATTTAATTTATAAATCTTATATGAATGATACGTGTGCTGTGTAATGGAAAACATTAGTAAAAGATAATGTAATTTCTTTATTTTTTATTCTACAATGATTAAGGATACATGAATCAGTCTTGTAATATGACTGAATATAAAAATATATCTGAATATCGTTACTGAGCTACGATTACAATCAACATAAAAAATTTCTTATTAGGTAATGATATAATAATAATTAAATTATAACAATCACAAATTAGTTATTATAGTTCAACACCTATTACACTTAGTGTATGGCAGAATATTGAAATTTATCGCAAAATTATATATACCATATATAGAAGTCAAGAAAAATAGAATAGACATGGGAATTTTTTACAACATGTTTGTATTTTAGCATTTCATAATATTAACAACGAAATTAAATTAATTATTATATATAATTTCCAATACAATGACAATATATTTATGTGTAAATAAAAATTGCTTTTGATATTATCGAGGGATTATTTTTTAAACATTACAAGTAATGATGGATATTTTTTTTCGGAAAATATCCGAAAAAAAAATCCATTACAAATTATTTCTTAAGAGGATGCTACTATGTAAATATGAGACCATAGAGAATGTAGATAAAAATGACGTCAAATTGACGTGATATTGGTTGGCGATAATTTTATTAGTCCGTACGATTTGGCGCAATGTATTTGTTGCTCGAGGCCCCTAACCTCCATCTTAGGTTATTATGGGTATCTTCGAAGAACGTGTATAATGATGTATAGGGTCACTTTTGGTTAAACATTGTACGTAACATCAGACACGGGAACCATGGATTAATATCCTTGTAATTCTTTACGTCACGAAGAAATTTCAATTATTTGTAATATTCAAATAAATTAAATGTTTGTGTGTTCTATTAAACAAAAATTGTAATTTATGTTGTGTCGTGAAAAATTAAACGTTGTTTTGTAGTATTTTCAGTACAAAAACAAAGTTTCAACAAATCTAAATTTTTTAATTTAGTTAACGAATCTCACCCCTACACCGTGACTTATATGTATATCATATAAAATTCGTACAACCTGGAAGCAGAAGTATCTGGTGTAAATAACCATATCTGCAACGAGGCTCGCAACCGCATTGACGGCTACGGTAAACAGCGTAGAGAACACCACCATCGGCATCAATGCGGTAATGAATTCCTGACGGGCGGAATAAAAGAGAATGAGATGAATGCCTATGAATATTACTTGATAAATTATTATTACTAGTTAGTCATTATCTTCCTACCATTGAATAATAATAAGCCTGCATATTTAAAGTGATCTTACGAAGTTAGAATGTCATGTGCATAATTACAACAAAATGCTATGTACATTTTTGAGTTTAACATTTTAATCCTACTGAAGTGATAATTATGTAATCTAATAGTAAATATAATAATACTGTATATTTTCATACCTACTCATTGTTTTAAAAATTAGTTCTGTTCAAACCCGTGTATATTTTTTTTATCTAAAACGAATTTGAAATTTAAAAAGATTTTTTTTACTATTAATAAGAAAACTTATAAATAATATTTAATATCATCGTATCCACATAGTATGATCATTATAAATGATAAAAATTTCAGGTAAATAGTACCTAAATGTTTATAACTGTGTTTTATCTATTTTAATATTAACAACTTGTGATAAATTAAAACATCTCTTATGAATCCCAACAATGTAATAACAGCAAATTAATATGTTATGGCGTAATTACATAATATCCTTATTTATTTCAAAGAGTAACAACAATAATCATATTACAAATTAAAAATATTTTTTCAGAGTCAATACGCCAGACACGTATACCGAAAAAATGTACAATCTGATTGTAGATAATAATCATTGAATTATTAAATAAACTTCTTTTATTGACTCCCAAAGGTAAAAATCGCATGTTAGCTATAAAACCCGTTTATGTGTACTTTACGTCTCTTCAATGTTGTATTGTATTTATGTCTCTGCTTTTTGGCAGACACTAAACAGTAATTGTATTGCGTTTTTTTTTAAATTATGTTTTCTTGCGTCTTCATTGTCAGCCAATTTCATCCAAAATAAATTCTTCGCTAATCTGTTTTACTCGTATAACTTTGCTCTTATTTGTATTGAAATTATATAATACACACCAGCAACGAGAACGACTAATGTAGTGCCTATAATTATTTGTATTCCTTCCGTAATATATTGCGTTTCGATTATATTATTATTGTTTTCGTCCTGATAGACAATAAATTACATATTAATAAGAGTAAGGAGTTAAGTCAGTAATAATGGTAATTAAATCATAATAATGCATGGTGTTATAATTTGTTTATGTAGTCGTGAATTATGGAACGAAGCATGCGAATAGATGGTATTTATAGTATGTGTGATGACGTCAACGGAAGCGTAAAAGTTGATTTTTATTTATCGAAAATCATTAACTTTACGATATACATCATATATTACGATAATTTTCTAAAGCTTTATTAATTACTTGTAACCCAATGTTATGACCTGATATATCATGTATCCAGATAGTCAATTTGTCGTTAGCTAATTGTCGCAGATGAATGTTAGCAGTAAAGAGGAGCTAGTTAATATCACAGTTTATTTTAGTTACTAGTCATATTTTTCACCATGTAATGTGTGTATTTTTAACCGACTTCCAAAAAGGAGGAGGTACTCAATTCGTCTGTATTTTTTTTCTTTATGTTTGTTACTTCGTTTCACCGAACTGGGTGAACCGATTTCGATGATTTTTTTTAAAATCGAAATGTGGTGCTTCCCGTTTGGTCCCATTTGGTCCAGTTCTGACAATGGTATCCGTGGCAAATCCGCATAAGTCTTAAATTTGCATTAAGTGTGCGCGCGACAAATGGACGAATAACTCAATATCGCGTTAACCGATTTCGATGATTCTTTTTTTATTAGAAAGGGTATAATTCAAAGGTAGTCTGATGAGAATTTGGTTTGGTTCTGATCATAGGATCCATGAGAAAATAACGAAACTTCAATTTTTAGGAGCAGATAAACGATACTCGGCCAAATTTTTATAGGCTCTCCGATTTCGATGATTCTTTTTTTATTTGAAAGGCTATACTTCAAAGGTAGTTTGATGACAATTAGATTCTGATTAGGTAGGTAAGCGAGATAGGTATATAGGTTTTGATGGTCTGTCACAGTAGGTACTCCAGTATATTGCGGTTTGTATAGAAGTTGTAATGTTTCCTTGGCTGACACAGACTGCAAAAGTAACAATAGTTGTACCTACATTATATTATCGTAATAATTTGATTGACTTTGACGATTTATTTTTTTACTTTTTAATGCATTTTAATTTGTTCCTTTATGAAGTCGGTTTTTTGTTTTGTTAAAATTTTTGTTTGTATGTATTTATTATACTTTCACCTGTCCGGGTGTTTGTTTTGTATTGAAATCTTGCAAGCTAAATTTCACTCACTTCTTACTGTTCGATTAAGCTGAAATTTGGCATGTATCTTAATTACGTGTGACAATGCAATCATATAAATTTAGTTTTGTTGTCAATTCAATATGGCCGCCGTAACAAAATGACGGCCTACATACATATTTAAGACAACCCACCCAATATGGGCATCAAATGAAAGGGCTTAACACGTTCAGTGCCAATACGATTTTCTTAATTCCTTCAGAGGTGCCGCCTATATTTCACGATGGACTCGACAGGCGAGTCACCGGCACTACATACTAATTTAAATGGACTCGCTAGGCGAGTTCACTGGAATAATGTTTAGTTAAACTTAATAATTTGTTATTATTGTGGCCGTCGCAGTCTCCACAACGTTTATATCGATATCAAAAAGTGTTTGGCAAGTGTTTAGTTTATTTCCACGTATAAACATGGCTAAAACCCATCAAATAAAAAGGAGGTAAGTTTCTTTCGTAATTTATGCAGGGATTGTCAAGAGTTCTGTAAGGCCTCTATCTGAACCCATATTTTTTACAAATAAACGTACTTCAATTTCAAAATATGTATTTCAATTTCAATTTTGATAAAATTCTATTTTTAATGTTAAGTTTTGTATTTTTATAGTTTCGTATATGAAATCAAGTGCCGCGGTAGCGGCACGCCGTTAAGTATGCGTTCAAACACGTGTATGTGTGAACGCGTGCGCGCGCGTGTGTCTACCGAGGTACTTTCTCCTAACAGAGCCCATTTGAAATTGCTAAATTTTCAATCCTCGATAAAAATTTGTTTTGTCTAATTTCAGCACA
>DWDV01001431.1:0-13279 GCA_018245615.1 Mimoniades ocyalus | reverse complement strand
TTGGAATTTTCTAAATTGAATTTTCTAGAAGTGGCACGAAGTCAGCATATGTGCCCGGAGTACGGCAACAGGCTCACCGCCTATTTCATTGTGACACGTAAACGTAACTGGTGAAACATGGGAGTGTACTAGACTCCTCTGCCTAACTCATCGGAGATTACAAGCGTGATGTTACGTCATAGTAGTCATACTTGTAACAGAATTTCGCTGATTAATACTTTATTGTTACTGTTTAATACTTTATATTTGAGACTGGTCTATTATTATCTCCAGAGCTTGAACCATTTTAATTACCAAATTGATTTTCTACTTTCACGATAACATATTTCTTTGTCTTGCCGGGACCATGTCCTTGGGTTTAAATTCATCTAAACTTCAGAGCTAATAATCATTTTATATAACGAGCTTTAACGATATGGCACGATGTATACGAGCTTAACGTGTATAGCAATAGACTCACCTCCTACTTCATTGTGTGTGAAACGTGGGAGTGTTCTACATTCCTCTGCCTACCTCTTCGGGGATTACAGTCGTGACGTCAGGTTTTTGTATTTATAATAAAGTAACGCTCGTCCCCTTGACATTCGGTTGAATATTAATTCAATTAAGTCAAATGTCAATTATTTATGCCATCGTAGCTTCGTTCTAGCGGAAACAACAAAATCAATTTTGACACTTGATGTTCCGGCAGTTCTATTTAAATATATTAGCGAAAGAAGTAAAATGTAATTTAATTTTGAATATGTATATATACATTGGATGTTTTAGTGTTTCTAATTTGATTTAAATTTGTAGTAGTGGCTCGGAGTTTGGTATCGTGCCCTGCGAACGGCTATAGTCTTACTGCCTAATCCATGGTGCGACGTATAAACGCAGCTGATGAATTGCGGGAGTGTACCTACTATAATGCTCCTTGGCCATTACAGACGTGATATTACATATGTTATACCTACATAATGTTGTCATACTTATTACACGTACCAACCTACAAAGGTACGAAACAAAAGCTTATTATAATAATACCACTCGAAGCCACTGGTGATGTATACATATATGTCTTTCTTACTTAGTTGCCCATTCGATTATCACAAAAGCATTATAAAAATCATCTGAAATTAATGCAAATTAAATTGTCGTAAATTAACTGTTTCAATTCTCTTAATATACTTATTATATATAATTTACTCTTTATTTATTTATTTACTCTTAATATATATAATTCAACGCTAAGTTATTATATAATAACTTAACGTTGAGTAAATATAGCATCTGCAAATAAACGTAGGTAATCATAACTCGGATATGAAGTAGGTAGTATTTTGACGACGGCTTTTAAACCATTAAAACATTGTCTGCGTTTGAAAATGGAAGCTGATATTGTTTTGAGTCACTAAGGCAGCTCACGTGTTAAAACATCGTTTTTAAAAACGTGATTTTGCGAATTTCAATAGGTTTTAGAGAAGGCTCATTCGAATCTGGATAGTTTCTGCAAAAAAAATTGCATATTGTTAATATTTAATAAATTATTTAATAGTTGGAGTAAAAGTCAAATTTTTATAATAGATGCGTATTTGGGATAAAGCTCGATGAATATTTAAGTGATATATCGGTTGGGTCAAGGTAACTTAAAAAGCGTAGGTGTTCGTGACGTTACATAGCTACATACCTACGTAGATAGGTACTTCGCCGCCTCCGAGCATCTCGAATAAACCGTCCCACGCCCGTCTTCAGTTTAAACGCAATTTTAGAAAGAGCTAAGCGACATGAAAATAAATTACATTTATTTAACAACAGCTATTTAATACGGTTTTAAATTCACACAAATTATTATTATTATCACTTGCCGAGCTTTACACTCACCAAGGAACACCTACGAATGCTTTAATAAACAAAAATGTATACGATTTTTGTTTTATCATTTATAGGCAGTATTATAGTAAGTACAGTACATTATGTGTGAATGTTGTATTGTTAATGGCTATTCAACATGTAATTGTAAGCGTAAAATAAATTGGTACAAACTATGTTCATGTATTACTTATTCGACGATGTTCTCGACCGTGTTATCGTAACGACACATTAGCATGCACGGTGCTGTCTATGCGATAAAATAAGAGTGTGGGCGCCAATATGGACTCATTATTACTTGTTGTGGCCAACAAATAACATAACCCGCGTTACAGTTTCAATTCCGTGAGCCCATGTAAAATATTCAACGTACCTATCTATTGATTATTTATTTATCTATCATATAATAAGCTTGGGGTTAAAGATTGTGTGAATAAGGTGTACAAAATAGTTGCGCTATTTCAGAAAACGTAGTTCATGTAATAAAAATAATATTTATTTGGTTGTATGTAAGCATTGTTCAAAGTGTAGAAGCTTAGAGGACTGACTGAGTCGTAATATCACGATATCTAATGATGATTGAAGTATAACATTCAGTGGAATCGCGTCGTTATGTAGGCGGTGAAGTGGTAGGTGGTGAATGGACGGGCGATGGATCGATAGAGCGGAGTGCGCAGACTCGCAGGCACACAGCTGGTCGCACGCATCCTTCCGCGGGCAGCGCTAGCAGCCCGTCTCTCAGTGCTTATCGAGAAAGAACTAAGCGATCTACTTAACACGGACATGGTTTGGATTAATCGGCGACTCTAAACGGTAAGTGAAACATACTTTCGCTTTAATAATACCGCTGTTTTACAGAGAAAACTTTTCGCGACTCAAAAACATGGTCGCCCATCGTAGAACCTGTTACACGATTTTCGTAACGGCGCATTAATGAATTTTTATATGCTTGTTTGTTTATCAACGCTTTTATGATTGGCTCCCAATTCAGTTTTTGAGTAATTTTTCACTTTTGCCACAGTTAATATCATCCAATTTTTCGTATTCATTGAGCGTTTTTACATTGTGAAAAATACAACTGAACAGTTATTAAATGTGATAAATGTTATACATAAGTGCCGATTACATTAAATATTTAAATGTTTCGTTTCTAAATACGGCCTGAAGCTTTTTCAGGCCAATGCGTGGGCTGTAACTAAAGGGCATAGGTGCCTACGTCACTCGGCTCCATATAGCAAGTTATGTATATGCGACGTTGCGAGATATCAGTAGAATCTCCGATATATCCTATATAAATTATATAATGATAAGAGTTAAAGTTTTTAAATGGAAGCTGGAAGTTTCCCAACCTTTATTATCTATATATCTGTTTATTTTAATTTATTCTGATAGAAATACTGAATTTCTTATTGTAATGACTGTGTTAAAAGCGTTTTTTGATACTAATGATAAAAGGAAAATTGTGTTTAAACTAATATTAATAAAGGTAATTTGTCATTGGTTATACTCGTATATGCAAAATTAAACAGCAGGCACCACAGTCTACGAATCTGTAGTAAGACAAACTACTCGTAGATCTTCTACCAAGCTGTAGCCGTTCTCATTCCTGTAGTCGGTCTAAAGAGTACTTTTGATTTAGATCGCTAACTTGCTAGTTTATTTGATACCGCATTATAAATCAGTAATTATTAAGGTCTGATTACAACTATCATTAATTTGGTTATCGAACTCATATAATTTTCACCATAGACAAACTAATATATATGTTTTATAATTTTTTACGTGACTGTTGATTATTAACCATTTATTGATTTAAAAGAGACGGTTTTTTTTCTTATTCATTATAGTATAGGTAATATCCCATATTTTGAAGGGACTGTAATTATATTACACATTCAAACACGTCAGTAACTAATTTAGGACATGACCATCCAACTGTTGAATTCGCTGTTTGTCTGTTTCGTGGAACATAAAATATCTGTTAACCTTAATCAGACCGGGGCTGAGCGTCGCCGACCGTGTTTCAACTAAACTTGGTTTACTGTTGGTAGGGAGTAAATAAGCTTTATTGAGGTACACCTTAAGCAATAAAAACAAGTAGAAATGTGCGTGGGCGTAACCCTCGCTAAGCTCGGGGTGAAACTGCCTGCTATCAAACAGTTTGCGAATCAATTCTATCCCCCCGGCCGGCTTTACCTTAAAATTTTCCAGGCCAAGACGTGGGTTTGTAAATAATTATTTGTATAATGTTGGACAAAATCTTTCACAAGTAATTTACAGCGAAGCTTGGTGAGCGATTATGGCTATTGTTATTACTAGTAGGTAAGTATATCATTACGCCAAGTTATGGGGTATACAGAAAGGACTGGTTGCCGAATATATGTATCCTTACGTGCGTTCACTTACCTTCATTAATCTAATCACTAACGCTGCGTAGTGACGTTTTAAATACATACTAGATTTTGGATTGTTATTTGGCAGATGTGATGAGCCACTACCCGCGATGGGTGGCCTTCTGGGCGCTGGCGCTGATGAGCACGCTGGCGCCTTCCCGTGCTGATGGCAACATAGGTATGTGCCAATATATATCCGTACATGCGGATCCATATGGTAATTTTTGATCAATTTAAACAGCGACTTCTGATCGTTCAGAAGTGATCGATAAAAAGTGATTGGAAGTTAAATCTTGTTGACCCCGAGTACCTAGATTTAAATTTTGAAATACAAACATCGTGAGGTAACCCGAACTTCTTAGATTTCTCCATTAAGTTCTCTGAGACGTATAAAATCTTCCAAACCGCACTCGGCTTGTGTGGCAGACTATGTCTTTAATCCTTCGAATGCTATAAGTGGACCCACGTCCAACAGTGGGATAATAAAAGGGTTGGTGATGATGATGATGATGAGTAGATATTTTAATATCAGTCATCAGTTTAATAAAGCAATTTATAAGCTACATAGTTAAACGCACAATTCCTTCCTTAAAGGAAAAGCTTAAGCATATTTTATATGTCAATATTACACTTTGCGATTGGATGCAAAGAGCTGAAGACCGAGCTCAGGTGCGTGCTATTTGAGAGGCCTGTGTCCAGCAGTGGACGGGAATAGGCTGATGATGGTGATGATGATTATACTTTGAAGCAAATGAAAAACTCCTTGTATAGAAACAAACTAAAATCCAACATGCATTGCAAAAATGATCGAACTTTAACGTAATGTCACTACTGTATCTTATTGAAGGGGTAGGCAGAGCAGTATAGTATACTTCAACATTTCAACAGTTATAATTTAAATATTGATTATGTAGTTGCCTCATTGGTCGTGTTGGTTGCAGGCGCGACTGTCAATCGAGAGGTCTGGGTTCGAATCCCGGGTTGGGCACTATTCAGTTTTTCTAAGCTAGATTTTCTAGTAGTGGCTCAGAGCCTAGATATGTGACCGGTGTATGGCAATAGGCTCACCACCTATTCCACAGTGGGACGTCAACGTATCTATTGAAACGTGGTAATGTACTACATTCCTATGCCTAGCTCTTCGGGGATTACTAATTCTGTTATTTTACGTTGCATACTAGGTTATTTTGAAATAATATATAAATATATATATATCTATCTCCCTCTTTCAGGATGCCTGTTCAGTGCGTCACTCTGCGTAGATGGTGCGGAGTGGTGTTACGATGGTGAGCAATGGAAAAATTAGCAAAGTTCTATAAAATTAAATCTTTACTACACCATGGTTATATTTTTCTATTATTTTTTTTTTTTATTTTTAGACTTCGCATTCGGAAAATGCACCCCGATTTACGAGAATGATCCTGAAGACGGATCTTTATATCAGTAAGTATTGAAAAGATTACATTTCAACACGTGTCCGGAACATACACTGAACCTAAAGAGGTGAACCAGAGAGCCATAAGTTTAAATAAATCAAAATATTTCAAATTGTGTGTTCCTTAACTAAAAATAATTAAAGACATATTTACCTTTAAAGCTCTTTAAGTTTACTTTAATGATTCATTATTTATACAAATATTGGTCCGACATTACTGGCGTTACATTTGGCAACACGTCCACCAATTTTTTAAAGCGTGAAACAACGGAATAGCAAAGTTTTTTTTCTAACATTTTACACATGTTTTTACCCGTAAATAAAACAAATCCAACCACCACAATCTCCAGACGCGCAGCTAACCGCGCTCCGCGTAGCTTAAATGACAGATCTATTATCATACGCTACTGCGTCATAATTACGAATACTTCATGAATATACTAAAATGAAGAATATATGTACCTATTCGGAAGGAACAGACGGTTGAAAAAAATAATTGCAATTTATTTTACTATATTTAAGTACGATGATGGAAAGTACGACCTGGAATGTTGATGTACTTGTAATAATACTATGTAACGCCATTACACCAAGCTTCGCAAAAAGTTACTAGCGCCAAATGTGTCATAATAATAACAATGTATCAAATTTTAGATACGACATGGGCTCGCAGCAGCTCCAGTGGTTCGAGGACGAGCTGCAGCGGCTGGCGACGCGCGGCTACCGCTGGGAACACGGGTACACCCAGTGCGTCTTGCAAGCCATGCTGTACGCGCTGCGGCACCACCTGTCAGTACATTCAATTATTTGTCATCATCAACGCTTTTATTTTTACACTATTGATGCGGAACTCTTCTCGGATTAAAAATGACCATGCAAGGTACTCGTAAATTAGTAAGATATCTGCCACGCTCTAGCTAAGTATAGGTTGGCAGATTTTACGCGATTTAGAATATTATAGCGAAGGTGTGCAAAGTACCTCACGATGTTTTCCTTAACTGTAACTGAAAATCGTTTTTATAATAATAAAAGCAATAATAACATCGGGATACAAAAAAAAAGTTTCTGTACACAGGACGCGACCTGTCTACGGGCGCGGTCGTCGACCCGCTGAATGCGAATTTCAAGTCATACATGAAAATTATGCTTGCCCTAGATCCACAAATTAATTTTTTAATAAAACATCCAATTTTCGCTTTTTCTTACGGTTTTTTGCAATTTAGTCCAAATTGGAGGGTGTACCAATGAGGAGGGGCCAATGTTTTGAGTGTTTGAGGTATGGAGGAGGGAATATGGGCCAAATGCATTGCAGATTCGGATTAAACAGATTAAATTATGCCTGTACATAGGATGCGTGCGGTGTATAGAAAACTTTTTTTTTGTCTGCCAGTGTAATTATTTTTCATACAAATAGCCAATGCATGTGCAGCCCTTATTGTGATGTCGTCATTTTTTTTATAAAATAAACGATACGAACTCACACCACGATTCACAAATTAAAACTATTCAATCAGTTCTGTTTCTTTCTCGATACTTTCAATAAAACGTAATATTCTCCTGATAATTTGGTTGCCGAATTATCGAGTCACCATGCTGTACTGAAAGTACCGTAACACTTTGATCATATTAAATAGTTTGATTAAATGGAATGAAGGGTTAAAGAATTTATCAAAGACACAATATTATTTTTAAAATTTGTCCAATTGAATATCAATATATATATAATATATATTTATGCAATAGAAAGTGATATTAGCTAATTTTAAATTATCCCCTGTTTCTTTTTAGCAGGAATCCGACGAACGTAAACATCAAATTATGCGAGCATTTTGTGGACCCAAAATTGGAAGCTGAAGCATCCATTGATACTCCAGAAAATTTAGAAGTAAGTTTTATTAAAATATACTTAAATTTTAAAGCTTTTGTACGAGGGTTTTCTTTTTGTTTCATCAATATGACGAGTTAAATATACATACGAGTATGTAGAAGCGGGGAAAGCAATCTGTCAATACGTAGAAGGTGGAAAACTTTAATCTGTGCCTATCTCAATGGGGAATAAGCGTGGCAATATGTACCTATGTGTGTTTATTAATTTTATACAGGTCGATCCCGATGAGACGGCGTATGTACGCTTCACGCCAAATTCAGTGTTGCCCGATTCCGACTATGCAAATGAAGTTTACAATCCGCCATTTAACACTGACGAAGAATCCACGCCGTACATTATACCCAAAGGTAATTATAATAATTATTGTTATAGCTGAGAAAGGCTGTACTTTCCCAACGCGCACACCCAGCGTGGGGATTATGGGCACCACCCCTCAGGGGAGACCTATGTCCAGCAGTGGACTGCGATAGGGTAATAAAGATGATGGTGAAGAATGTTATGGCTGCATATTTGGTGTAAAAACTGACGTTGAAACTGTTAGGAATGACCTTGTCAGGAGTACTAACGAGTCTTTGATTAACTTCCATTAAGATACATAGATACTATCTAATACGAACACAGACATAGTCCTATTATCAATTACAATTAACTAGTATTCTGAGTAAGTATTCTGTCTTTCTGTGCTTCTAATTATTCTACTTCTACTGTCTACTTCTTAGCTATATATGTAAAAGAGCGACAACGGCCCTCTTTGACTGCCTGCTGTAAATATTTTTCTAAGAAATTGCGTAATTATTTCTCTTTAGTTGAAATAATTTTTTCTTTCGCAGAAAACAAAGATCAAATAAGCGCAGACGAAGAAACGACGGCCGAAAAAGTACGAGATTCGACCTTTATAAGTCGTACGGCCGAAATGCCAGTGATTCTACCTTTCGTAGGTTTTCGAGAAAGATTGCATGCTAAACAAACACCAAGAAATCTTAATGTCCAACATGCTTTGCAAAATGATATTGATAAAGAAAAGAAATCTCTAGCTATCGAAGAACCTGGACAAAATGATGAAACGAATGATAATGAATTTTCAGATGAAGAACGTCTAGGTGCCCATTTTCGTAAATTCAAAACAAAAATACATCCATATACTGATCAACAGTTAACCATTGACCGATTCACTCCATTGGATGCAGAGTTTCGGTCGAATGCACTAGAAAAATATCGACAGAGCTTTGCAGAGAAAAATTTTCCATTTGAATATGAAAATCCAGCCGAGCTCCCGGAACAAAGAGTGTATATTGATGAAGATGGTCTAGAAGAATTACCGATTGATTTTGGAAGTGGCGAGGTGGGACCTTATCATTTAAAAGGTAATTTAACATAACAAATAAATAAAAATTACAATGGAATTTGTTATATACTCTTAGTTTGATATTTGTAAAATAAAAAAATATATATTTATAGACAATGACTCACCAGCCGCGGAAGGTAAAATGTCCAAGAATATGGAATATGTGATGAATACTTGGCAAGGTATAATAAATTCAAAGATGAAACCCCAAGAAGCGCTGTATGCTGAAGGAGGACCATTGAAACCTTCTGACTTACAAGGTGAATACTTTATACGTGAAAATGAAAATCGTGTGCTTATTATAATAAGATATTTCATCTCTTTATTTTTCTTTACTTGTAGGCACAATATAAATATTTTTTACTTTTTTATCGTAACCTGTGCAATTGTTCATTAAATACATAATTACTAATTTATAACTGTACCGAACGTTTTATGTAACTTATTTGTAAAGTATAATAAACTTTACTATCAGCTCACAACGGCTGTTCGATTGGAGCGTATTACACGTTCAATTACATGCCGTCAATTTTTCAGGTGAAAATTCAAAATTTTATCTATCAGAAGAATTGCAAGATTTGTTAAATAGTGAATGGGGCTTTAAACGTAGGGAAAGAGACGATGTTAAAAAGCCAGGGCCGCGTCTGGACGCGAAAGCTTTAAAGATTTACAACGGCAATAAATTAGCGACAGGTTAGTGTCACTGTGGCCTGCGCTAGCTGTTTCACGTTCTCGGTGTGCCCTCGAACAGTTAACAAATTATCCTAAATTTGCGTCAGTTTCGATACAATATATCTCGTGGTTTTTAACTTGCACCGGCACGTTTGTCTAGACTAATTGAACGCACTGGGTGTTTCCGAAGTCAGCACATTTTGATTTTACCTAACACGAGGTGCATGAGTCTCTTATCCGTCTTCTTAATACAAAATCCTTATGTGTATTTTATTTATGCGTATTTTAGGTGATGTTTTCTACTCTATGACATTATATTTCCTTGTTCAATCGCACTGCCCTTGATTCTTGTACATTTTATCTTAATTTATAATCTATTTAATTTATTTTGTTACATCATAATTATGTTTATATTAAAATTATTTATCCTTAATCTACGTTTTATTTTACATACTCGTATATCAAAGAGAGTTTTAGCGTAAAAAAACAACAATAAAAGCTTTTAATAACAAAACTATATAACAGTTTACATACACTTTAGTATTTTTATTTGTCCGCTCATTTTAAAAGTGCATGTCTTTTTTGTCAGTGTTGTGAAATTTATAAATGTACGTGTGAATCAAACGTTTTCATGAACCGTTTATTTTAGATCACGGTTCTACCACCAGACTTGAAGCGGGAAAAAGTGGTCATAATCATAACGATTACGACTACGATCCAAATTTCGCTTACGTTCAGTTTCAGAACAGGTACGTTGATTGTACAGATATATACAAACATATGTACATATTTCATATAAGTATATATACAAGATATCTTCTATTAGGTACGTTCATGAAAAATTCGTGTAACCTATTTCTAAGAATGTATTTTTTTCCATGTTTGACTGCCTCGTTGGTCATGTTCGTTGCAAGCGCGGCTGCCGATTGAGAGGTCCTGGATTCAAATCCCGAGTTGTGCACTAATGGATTTTCAAAATTAGATTTTCTAGAAGTGGCACGAAGTCAGCATATGTGCCCGGAGTACGGCAACAGGCTCACCGCCTATTCCATTGTGACACGTAAACGTAACTGGTGAAACATGGGAGTGTACGATATTCCTCTGCCTACTTAATCGAGGATTACAGGCGTGATGTTGCATATTTTCTTCACGGGCTTAAATCCAATACTATTCAAATATAAATATCTAGTTTCAATCTCTTGGAATATAAACACATCTCTATAAATTTTAGGTTTCTACCAACATGGACTCAAGGCGAACAATTTATTTTCACTATCCAGAAGATGTTGGGCCTAGAGAATAAGACTCTGACGAATCCTCGGTAACTATTGAAATCATGTTTTATATGTGAATTTGACGGCTGTTGTAATTCATGGCTACTGTTTCATCAATTGCGGTTCCAGGGTCGACCAAACTGAGGTGACGTTTAAAGTGGAGAAAAACATAAAAAATTACGATGCAAATGAAGTAGCTAATCAAATCAGTAAGTCAATAATATCGTATAATAATTATTATAATTATGTTAAATTGCTACAATAATAGTATGATTATCAAACTGTACAATTTTGGAAGACAACACAAGAAATAGGTGTACATAGTTTTTCAATGTGACGATTTTTTTAATTGCAGTTGCCATTAAAACTGAATTGGAAGGAGAGACGGGAGCTCACATAAAGGAGATTGGTGTTGGAGACCAGGTTGCCATGAAATAGAAAATAGTATGGTTTTAATTGTATCTTTGAATCTATAGATTTATATATTTAATACTTTATATTTTACAGAGCAAACATCCTATTATAAGATATACCGAACCACCGGAGGCGCGGTTTTTGGGGCTGGATATGCCAGTACTCTTGGCTCTGGTGGGAAGCTTATCTGTCCTGATCGTAGGGGTTGTAGTGTTTGCTATTCTGTTAAAAAGGGATATGAACAGTAAGGGAAAGATGCAAGGTCTCGCTTCCGCTGCTGAGATCGATGCAGAGGCTACAAGAGATTACCAGGTAGTTATATGTATTAGGATTAAAATAGCTTTAAAGAAATATACTTCGGGGACCGCTTCGTTGATCAAGAGGTCCAGGATTAGATTCCCGGGTCGGTTATTATTCATCATCAACAGCCTATTGCAATTTACTGCCGAATATAGGCCTTCCGTGAGGGGTTATGCTCATATTCCGCACGCTGGGCATGCGGGCACGTAAATAAAAATTGAGTTACTACTTATTTCCACTTATTTGCATAATTTTAGGAGCTTTGTCGTGCACGCATGTCGGGTAAATGGACCGGCCAGACGGCGGCTGCCAGTGGCCCTTCACATCCAGCCGAAGCGCCACAACGTATAACTTCGCTGTCCCGAGAACCTGATGGCAATTCGCCATCAACGCGTTCCAGCACCTCTTCCTGGTGAATATACATTTATATTTCCAAAATTTAAGTAATCATAAAGTATGGTGCCATGCATACAGCCAATAGACAACAGTACATTTATCCGAACTATTATTACTCTTTTCTGCTTTATATACCTCGATAGAGTTTTAGGGACATCATTAAGGTATTCTTTTTCATCGTAGGAGCGAGGAACCGGCTTTGACGAACATGGATATTTCAACTGGACACATGGTTTTGGTGAGTAAGAGAGATGTAATGGAGACACGTTGGATGAAATGAGTTTCGCTACAAATATTGAGTCTGCTTTCATTTTTTCCACAGGCGTACATGGAAGATCATTTACGTAATAAAGATCGACTGGAACAGGAGTGGCGTGCGCTGTGCGCCTACGAGGCCGAGCCCTGCGCCACCACCGCTGCCCTTAAACAGGAGAATGCCAGCAAGAACCGTTACGCTGACGTCCTCCCCTACGACCACTCCAGGGTTACCTTGAACACGCTGTCGAACCACCTCGGATCTGACTATATCAATGCTTCTACCATTGTGAGTACAATCTTTCAACCAGTTACTATAAAATAATATTACAGCCAAAGCTGAATTTTATAGGACACACAAACTCCAGTATGTTTATAAACAAAGAATGAGTTCTACAAAAGAACAGAACACCCTGTTGCATTTGCCAATTTGAGAACCTTTTTAATTTTGATCACCAATCAGAGGCTAAGTATATAACATATAAACGTTATTCATTCAAAAACTACGGTCAAATTTTTTGCAGACGGATCACGATCCCCGTAACCCTGCCTACATCGCTGCAGCTGGCCCTCTGGCCCACACCGCTCCGGACTTTTGGCAGATGGTTTGGGAACAGGGCAGCGTGGTCATGGTGATGTTGACGCGACTCACGGAGAACGGACAACAACTGTGCCACCGATACTGGCCTGAAGAAGGATCTGAGTTATACCATATTTATGAGGCAAGTAAAATAAGATACAGATTACCTTTAGGAATTAAATTATGACAGCAGATTTTACCGTAACAAGGGAAGCTTAGGAAACACTTCCACGAGGCTTCCATTAAGATGGATAAAAGTCCTATATTTCCAATAGTTTACCGGGCAGGATCAATCCAAGAACCTTCAAGAGATTAAGACTCTTCTCGTACAGTATAAACGTTTTCTATAATAAAGGAAATTGGGATAGCATCTATGAAGCAGGAAATGAATTATGATGAAAGGATGAACGTAACTTCACGCCTGTAATCCCCGAAGAGGTAGGCAGAGGAATGCAGAACACTCCCACGTTTCACCGGTT
>DWDV01001430.1:0-13280 GCA_018245615.1 Mimoniades ocyalus | reverse complement strand
ATTTTCTACAAAAACGGAATATTCGCATTCGCGAATGTCGGTAGCGGATATTCGCATTCGCATTCGCGGATGTTCAAAATAAGACATTCGTTACATCACTATGATGCACAATTGATAGAATAAATTTTAAGAATTTCTGTACACATAAAACGCACGACACCATTAACTACTTCGAGTTCCTGTGGTACCTACATTGCAGGATGCAAAAGAAACTGGCGAGCGAGTGATGCTTTCGTTTGAAGAGAAAAACTTAGTGATGCAATCAGTGATATCCGTGGTCAACGTCTGTTTGGCTTTGTTATTTCTACGAATAGTTTACGCTGCGCAAAACTACCACGACTGCTATCTCACCAACATACAATTCGACAATGTGTATATTACTAGTTATTTCAAACAGATCGATGTCAAACGGAAAAGGAAAGAGAGAAGTTCGCTTTTACCTTTGAAAAAGGTATGATTGAAATTTATATATTATACATATATGGTTTTAAACGTAACATCACGCTCGTAGTCCCCGAAGAGGTAGGTAGAGGAGTGTAGTAAATTACCACGTTTCATCAGTTACGTTTACGTTCCATTATGGAATAGGGAGTGAGCCTATTAAATGGTTTTATAATTTTCTAATTCCTAAGTACAGTAATGTTCCGATTTACGCTACACAGATTTTCGTGCGTACCAAGTTGGGGTATTTTCAAATAGAACGGAAAGCAGTGGAGAGCTAAGCAGATTCTGATAGTATTTAAAAAGAACCTTAGCCCATTCAATAAAGACTATGAATATTTTCGTATGTATATTTGTATCGATTTTTTTCCAATGATAGCTTTGAAAAAGAAAAACAATCCCAGTCCGTCTTTTACCAAATATATGTAGCAAATTAAGAATTCAGTAATGTTTAATTGTCACCAGATGGAAAGAAATAAATACGTGGATGTCCATTCGGTGTCTTACATACCGTCAGAGAGGAGTAAGCTCCTGACGCAACTCCTCAAGGTGATGCTCGAGGTGGTGACGGCCACCACGTTTGTGATGCTGGACCGTTTGTTCTTCGAGGCTCTGGACGTTGTGCGCCAACATGCTGGGCAGAAGTCGCGGCAGGAGGTGGGCGATTTGAAAATCGAGGTGTGCAAAAATTGTTATAACCTATATTGTGATTCTTTTTTTGTACATTTAGACCATTATTAACAATTTCATTGTTTCACAGTCAGACTCATCTCATAATTACGAAAAGGAGTCCACTCACCTTATACTAAAGTAATAAATTTCCACCTTCAAAATTTCACATGTCATGATGAATTTAGTATTAGACGAATCAAGTATTAGATTTGACTTGTAGTTGTCCCGTACCTTCTTACCGTTGTTCATTCTAGATGTTTTAGTTTGTCTTTGTTTAAACTTTCACATGTTAAAAGTCGTGGCATAGACATTGTATGTTTTTACTTAGAGTTATAAGATTGCGTTATAGTTTTGTATACCTACATTTTGTGACAACAAAAACCTATTTGCAACTCAGCTTCTTGGTTGTCTTGTATTCCATATGTATGCAATGGTTCCATTAGTATCAGATAACAATATATCTTAGTTTTTACTTATTGCACGCAGGTGCAAGGAACAGGCTCGTTGGCTGACATGACGCGGAAAGTTCTCGAAGCTTTGGGCACACCTAATAGAACGGAATCTGTGGCCAACGTCTGTTTACCGTATCCTCGCGCCATGCCCACGATCTACTATTTCAAGATCTACGGCGGATATCTCTGGATAGTCATCTTGTTATATATCAACCCGTACACGTTGCGATTAAGAAGGTACAGTATTTTATCACATACATCGTTGCTAAGTAGTGTAATTATAGCGAGAGAACTTGAGAATGAGAACTATAGTATGGTTTACAAGATATATACTGTTTTTGGCAAAGGAGAATGGATTTTGAATCCTGTACTTGCCTCTTCGGGCCAATACTATGTTGTTAGACTGCCTCGTTGGTCGTGTTGGTTGCAAGTGCGACTGCCGTTCGGAAAGTCCTGCGTTTAATTCCCGGGTCGGGCACTACTAAGTTTTCTAATTGAGATTTTCTAATAGTGGCTCGGAGTCTGGATATGTTCCCGGTGCATGGCAATAGGTGTGATGTTACGTATGTTACGTTAGGTTATATTTTTAATCGCTTTACAAAAATGTCAATATGCAGATTGATATGCAGCTTCTTTTACCCGCATCGCGAGAAACAACGTATACTGCATCTATACAACGATATATTGAAGAAGAGATTGAAAATGCAGAAGACGCTCCGTAGAAAAGCGGTGAGAACGGTGCGCGCACATTACCTCTCCGGAGAAAACTTGCTGAGTCTGAGGATAAGATACCCGCAGGTTCTTGGGTGGTTGTCCGTCCTGCCCATGGCCAGGATGAAGTGCCTCATATGCGGCGATACAGAGCCACGGAAAGGTCAATAATGTAAACAAATATTCTAGGATCGAATAAAATAAATTTATCTACGATTTCAGGGCTTTGAAAGGATTTTGGACTTCTTTCGGCAATTCACTAGTTATATATAACTGTGAAAATTTGTATTTCATGAGAAATTACATTGAATAAAGTGTAATGAGATTTGTGTAAGGCTTGTATGACAGGGTCTTCATCAGCGTCGTTATCTGATAATTTTAGCAGAAAGCTTTTAATTTGGTTGTTAATCAAATTTCGCACACAAATGATTATTTTATTAATGTATTTAAAATGTAAGCATTTAGAATCTAGAATGTTCTTATTGAGACTTCTCTGCAAAACTCTGGCATTTTTACGTCATTGTGTTTAATTGGAATGTCCCTATTTCATGTTTTACGTCACCAGGCCCGCTGTACCTGGAGGGCTGGTACTCGTGCACGTCAGCGAAATGTCCGTTCGTGTACTGCGCGGAGTGCTGGCGCGAGGCGGGCGCGCGGTGCCTCGCCTGCGACCCCTGCCTCGCTCAGCTCAGCGACGTGGACTCCATAAGTGATGATGAACCACCTCGATATTAAGAACCACTGTTCTAGTTACGGCGCATTGTTTTGTGAAGAATTTGTTATATCGACTACATTAGGATTTGTTTACAGTGCATTGCTATTATAGAAAATTTAAGATTTATTTTAATTATTAGATTAATTGTAAATAATTAGTTTATTAGATTAATTTTGAGTTAGTAGTAGTTGTAAAGGATATTTGTAAATAAATGCTGAATAAATGTAAAGTGAGTTTCTTTTATTTAAAATAAACCATATTCTAACTGTTCGCCGACGGACAGATTGCTCACGAACTGAATATTGTCGGCCACGTCGTTGCATAGTTGCGCCAGGCCGGTCAGCTGGCCGCCCTCTTGGGGGCTGAAGGTGTATACCAGCTGTAACACCAATATTTTGTGTTGTATTAACATTTCCCTTAAGGCATTGAAAGTACCTTAAAAGGAAAATGTAGGTAGGTATAATAGGAACTTTGGTAATCGATTCATTTTAGAGGAGAAAGACTCGGTAGAAGATTAATATTTAATTGTCGTTCATTTGGAAATATAAGATTTTTGAATTATTTTTCCGAATGCCATTTGAAAGAAACATAATTTGTTGCGATAATAAGGGTTTCGCCGCAACATCTTGGAAAGCGAAACTTGGATCCAACTAGTTTCGTCCAGCAATTGGAATGTCTGCAACTAAATCTTGGAACATAAACTATACATACCGAAAGAAATTCGTCGTAAGTCACCCAGCCGTCGCCGTCGGTGTCGGCATTGGTGAAGTTCTCCTTCCTCGTTTCCATCGACGTCTCGTCTCCTAAGCTCTCCAATACTGCACAACTGAACATTAAAATATGTCAGTCGCTCTTTACATACCATGGTACATGGTGTCCGATAGGATTTTGGAACGCTCATCGCCATTACGAGTTTAACCCGGTGGTCACCTGCGTGTCTCAGTGGATCTGACGGCTCTAATGAAGATCTCTGTGCATGCCTTTCTAATAGAGCCTTATGTTTATTATAAGCCATAACCTAACCTAGCAGTAATAGACAGCCCCAAAGATTATTACATTTTTTGATCAAAAACATACGATTATAAACGTGTGTATATTTTAAGCATATATACATAAAAAAGCCTCACATGAACGCCGTTAATATTTACAGGTTTGGATGCTAAGTTTTATTTATGTGATAGACATTTTCAGGACTTCAACTATGGTTTGATTGAGGGAATGATAACAAATAAGAATTCAACAGTTCCAAATTGAGATGGAATCTTACAAATCGTCAAATCCCAGCATTCCGTTGGACTGGTTGTCGAAGAGAAGGAATAGGCTGTGTAAGTTGGCGATAGTCACTTCGTTCCAGCCCGGGAACCTCTCGACCACCTTCTGCATGCTCCAGCGACGGTCTTGGTCTTTCATTGCCTAGCAATCATTAATTAAAATAATGTATTCCAATAAATTATATGCCTTGTTTTTGGAGAGCTCAAATTTGATGGTAGTACGAAGTACAAGGACGAAGTAACATCACGCCTGTAATATCCGTTTAGAGCATAAAATCTAAGTTAGAAAAATGCAACAGTACCCGAACTGGTAAGCGAACCTGGGACCTCACGATGTGCAGTTGCGCTTGTAAGCATATTACCAACGCGGCTGGCAGGTAGTTCGATGGTCGTAAAAGTACAAAAATAAATCATTCGTGAAGTACAAATAAGAACATTACGTTTTTTCTTTTTTTTTAAATTGAATTTTGTTCGCTTTCTTATCTTTCATTAAAATTTGTTATATTTCGACTTTGGTTTCGGTCGGTACCACAAAACGAGCCGAATACGCGGTTACGGTTTTGTTTTGACAGAAAAAATATTCTGCTGAAACTAACAGATAATTCGACTCGCGTAGGATCGACTACTGATCTTCACTTACTGGCACATTTGTACCTGATTGTATTGACGTTGTTCAGCCAGCCGTTTGTAAAACAAGTCCACCAACTTGTCATAGTCTGTCATGGGTGCCTTCGTTACTTCTGTTGCTTGCATCTTGGGTTCCCCTGCAATATAATCCCTACAATAGTTATTTTACACACGATGAAGACTAGTAACATTTGCAATTTGCAGAAAAAATAACGAGAAACGATTATTATCATTATAACATCAAGTCAGATACCTTACGGGGTAGACAGATACGAGTAACACCGTATGCCAAATATCTGTATCTTTATAGAACTGATGAGCTTCCTCCATTCATCCCTCTCCTCATAAGCGCATGCTGGTTTTGCAGACTTCTGACTCACCGAACTGCGATAAGTAATACAATTAGGTACATTTGAATTGAAAAATCTCCGAAACCGTCGTGTATATAACCTGGGAGTGACGATTATAGGTCTATAACGATAGATATTTGGCACTAGGTGCTCTCTGCTTACCCCGTGAGAGAACTGGCGTGAAGATATGTATGTAGATTTGAAAGTTCCCGATCTCCCTATCAGCGATATACAATAGGTACACATTAAGCATCGGAATAATGAGCCTCTTACCAGTAGCTGTAAAATCTTCCTGTCTGTAAAAACATATTGGTTTCCTTTTCACTGGGTACTCGAAAAACCTCCCCAACCCAGAGAATAACGCGCTAAGTTGATGCCCCATCGTAATAAATAAATATATTTAATCTGTCACATAATCTGTCTTTTGACAACGTCCTTTTGACAATGTACTTTTGAAATAGGTATATGATTATGAACATTCATATCATAGTGAATAAAGTAGTTTTAAATTTATATAATTTTGGTATCGTTTCAATTAAAACAATGACTATGATGTAACATAGTAATAAAAAATCAATGAATATTGTTATTAATCATTATTTAGGTACTGCTCAATATTTATAGTCATTCGTTGAAAGAATTTAATTGAGTAACTTCACTTTTAACTGCTAAAAAATTAAAAATATTTTTAGCAATTAAAAGTTAAAGCTATATAGCAGAAAGATCCTAACGCCATTACAAGCGCTAATGTGGTATTTTCAACGTGTTTTTGACCATAACAACTTAGGAATGAAGATTTCTCAAAATGTTCTTTACAAGAATCATCATGTAATGCCGCGCTGGGGTGTGGGCGAAACGGTTTTGGTCGCACGTCACGTATACCATTCGGGGAACTTCGGGTTTACTCGGTTGTTTCCGTTGGCCTCCCCTGTCAATACTTTTGCAGAACGCGACCCTCTATTCGAGTCTACATTCCCCATTTTACTTGTGTATTGGGATAACAAAATATGTCTTTATGAACACCTAAATGATTTTAGATAGATATATTTTAGTAAGCATCTTATGTTGAATACTGACACATTTAGTATATAATCGTAAATATTATTCATATTCTTTTGGTGAATAATTTTATGAAAGTAATGACATTTTTTTTCTTAAGTTTCTATGACGATGTTTATAAAATATACCATTTGTATATTACGTACTTTTAATACTTTGTTCAATTAAAAAATATTACAAAATATGAGTAAGTTTATTTGACCTACTTCTGTACCAGCATTAAAGTTAAATATGAATATGATTTAGAATTTTTCTTCATGGACGAAAAGACTAAGGACAAGGGATCAGGGATATAAATAAAACACCAATATCTATCAATCACTTGATTAATTTTTAATACAAAATTCCATTAAAAATTTCAAAAATTCCATGACATATATAGCGTCACGCACAATTGATAAGATTATAGAATCAAGGTATGATTTACCGAAAGGATAAAATAATGTAAATGAAACCATGGTAAGCGGTAAATTATTCTAAATTAAAATATAGGAACATTTTTAAAATTATTCAGTCTTTTTCCTTAACGACAGGAGTGTAACGTAAGATACATTTTATAAAAAGAAAAAGGAAAAAAAAAGGAAAAGACTGTTGTCGACTGGCGCGCAACAAAACAACATTTTGAAAATGGAACGCGCGGCGCTCGACGCGTGCCGCGGAGCGTCGCGCTTGTGACTATACATTTTGGACGCATCGTTAATGGGGGTAAGAAGTATCGGTAAGTATGTTCTGCTTATTCTAGTAGACAACAGACTTCTAAAGCGGTGATTATACCACCGCCTCGATATCAGTCTTATATTAATGTTACAATCAATCAATTAATTAATTAAAATTAAACCGAACGTGAGGTAGAGCGGTTATAAACATTTGAACACAACTATATACGGCAACGAGCAAAAACCTTTAGTGACATAAAGAAATAAAATAAATAAATGAACAAAATGAATAAAATAAATAGATTAATAAATAATAACTGATAGCGAACAGCAGAACCTGGGCGTACTTGCTGATATAATACATAAAATGTGCTGCAAAAAATAAATAGTAAAATTTATTTCGAATCGAATAGTTAAATACTGCGCGAAGCGTACAAGCATTTCAAAAAAAACTACGCAGCTTAATAAAAATGTATATCTTTTCAACATTTTAACCATTTATATTGGACTGAATTTTGACTGAATATAAAAAGCCATAACAAAAATGAATAATAAAGAGTATGAATACATATGTTATAAATAAATAGATATATTAATAATATGTATGGGACTGGATTGTGATACAATAAACTTAATAAAAAGGATAAAAAATATATGAGATATAAATAGATATATATATAAAATGTCAAAGACGGCTCCTGCTCGTTTTCATATAAGCCGCCCCGCGGGGAGCGCCCCAACCTGCCCGGGCACAATTACGCTCTGACCCTGAGGCTCGTGTACAAAAATACTGACTTAACTAACTTATACAATGTGATACACTATCACTACTACGTTCGTCACCCCTTTCCAATATATATATATATAATTGTATCATACCTATACGTACATATATATACCAATTATATTAAATCATTCAGCGCACAACGCTCAAATAGACATCTCTTCGTAATAAATACATAAGCGAAAAATTGTGACACAAGTACAACTACATCAAGCACACACTGACTGCGATATTTCCACTTGTGTGATAATATTTTAACCAACACTTACAACTATTTAGCCGATACCAAAAGGGGAGACGAAGGTAGACGAATAAATTACACTAGGACTAAACACAACACAAGCGCCTATTTTAAAACAATTAAAATAGCACAAATAGAATGGCTCGATTGGATTCTTTTTTTTTTTCGCTTAAAAATCTCATTTAAACGTGTGAAACATTATTATGCTGTTTTCGTGTTGCGTCGCATCGACGACACTCGACAAGTAGGATTTCTCTCTCCCTCTCCTGCTTTCTCTCTCTCTCACACACACGTACATTCGGTACCCCTTGTTTGGAGCGAACGAGTCCGAACGGATAGGACTGGCTCGTCCGATATCGTATCGGACGTCAGATCCGTCAGTGGTGTCGATAAGCCTCAGACTGCCATTCAGTTGCATCTTCGCAGATTTGTCACAACACGGGGGTAGCGGAGCGGACAATCCGTCCCCAGTGGGAAGTTTACGATATTGCTATGAAAATGTCGAGGTGTCAATCATCCAGCCAGCGCTTGATTTGATTCAAACGTCGAAATCTCGTACAAAATCATTGTCATCACCATCACTCTTCGAATATCATCATCATCATCATTCACTGCTCAATTTTATTGTATCTATCACAAACCCACAATTTTACTGCTAGCTGCTAGCAGCTTTGACATAACTCATGATCATATCTCGCCTTGACTTTACGATTTCATCAAAACAAAACAAAAAAAAAACAAAACTAATAAAATGCAATGCAAAATTTTGGTACAACACTTTCATAAAGTGAGCCTCAGCTTGGTTGCTTACGAAGGAGTAATTTTAATAAAGGTTTCCTTTGAAATTTTTATGTATGTAGGTATGTATATATGCTAGGTTCCCCCACTTAAGCAATCAATCTAAGACCGTGATTGGAGTATCGAAAAAAAAAACATATTACAACATAACAAAATCTAAAAGAAATACATAATATTTTAAATCGAATTTAATTTATATAATAAATGCAGTTTTTGTTCATTAAGTATATAGCTCCAGCCTCCAACTGTTAGTGGTATAGATGAGACGAGGTGCTTCTATAGACATGCAGAATTCCGATACTGTCGTTCTGTTACAATCTTCATGGTTATACGGTCAATCGGAAAATCTGCTTCCCTATAAACGCACCGTTCAAAACAAGAAGGCCCGCGACCAGATCTTAACTTGACTGAAGATGATGAAGTTGAGAATATATTTAGCAATTAATGCGTTTCGACATGATCAAGTACAATTAGTATTACGCGACAACACTGATGCGAACACACACGGAGAGTAGGATTGGTTTTTTTTATATAGATTAGATCGAGGACCTCACATCTGGTATCAGACTGGTTACATTCTAAGAGTGTACAGGTCAATACAATTTTTGGATTGAAGTGACTGGAGTTTGCTTTGCAAATCCTTTTTTGTTTACTTTTACTTGAATCATAATGATCGTCGCTACACGTATTATTAATAGTACTATTATTATTACTTTTCATTATTATTATTACTATTATTTTTATTAAATCTGAGATTCGTAGTCGTTATAAAAATACCTGTCGTTTTTTTACACGTAAGTAAAAAAAATACGAATACTTTGAAAAAAAAAAAACTTTTTTTTCAATAATAAAAAATGCATTTCATGCAACACATTATTTAAAAAAAAAAACACAAAAAACGTAATACTTTAAAAAATGGCACTGAACGAAATGTAAAGTAATATTCGTCTCATCTCAATATGAAATTAAACATACCCCTCTATATAATACGTAACCCAAAACACTTGCTAACCGTCAGCCAAGACGCTAACATTGCACACTGCAAACTGGCTATGCACTGTTGCCGCCGCGCCCGCCATTATATATACATATATATATGTATAATATATATATAATAGTCATATATACAAATATATGTATATTAGATACATATGTATATATACCTATTTAACTACCAATAATATTTTCTAATACGCTAAATAAAATTCTCACTATTAAACGCTGTTTCCATTATCATGACGTAACACTCTATTGGGATTACATACATTACGAATAGCTATACATTTATATTGCTTTTATATCGAAATTACTAAAAATATAAAGATTATTGTGGACTTTTAGGGTGATTAATATTTGAAATGTCCCTTATTTATATGCGTATATGTAGTTAGTTCACTTTGAGTATAATTCGATGCAACACTTATACATATATACACTTGTATATATATGTATGTATATATAATATTAATCTAAGTGCAATGTTACTGAAACTACATAGTTTGCGCTCATGAAATGTGCGAAGGGGGCTGATTGTTACATACACAGCAGTGAGTTAAAGGTGGTGTCGTACTGAACTGTGAACTTGGTTGCTCAGTACACATTCTTACGTCGATACACACTTATTGCACGCAAATTTAGTTTTTAACATTATTATTACTAACGTCACGCTAGGGCCCTCATGGGGATGGTAAAGATCACAAAGTTCCAATATGTTAAGTGCTATTCTTTTTCCTTTATTTTGGACATCTACGTGATATTTTCAATAAGAATTAAATGTATTGGTTAACCAAACTTTACACCAACTTATGATGATTACATGTCAACCAGTGTTTTTTCACAGGTAACATTAGTAGTAAAGAACGATATTTTGTATATGAAATTTACATACTTAAAATCATGGTGTGCGTTTTAAGCCGTGGCGTGGTTCAAATATCGCTAACGCGGGCTCAGTGTGTATCACCGTTTCTTGTGTTCATTGCTGGTGAACACTTCAAACAATAATTTTCAATATCATTCCCCAAGACAACTTAAACATTACCTCAGACTATTTAATTTAATTATATTCAGTACCGTTATTACATCTAATTTTTTTTTTCATTTTACCATTTCACACACTCGCCGAAAATTTTTGTTTGAAGCGAACAGGCAGGGTGATCGTTTGCACTCTACCAAACCACTAAACACATGGGTAAACGAACGTCATAATTGTAGTTTATCTAGTACCTTAGTCTATTCTAAACCTAAGTACAAACGTGAAAAATATTAACATTAAACGTACATTAAGCTTACGAGAGCGAAAATTTTAACACGTAACATACATATTTGTTTATAGAACATTTTCAGGTAATTATTCAATTATATCAACCTTTACGATGGAAAAAAAATGGGAATTTACAGGTAGTTTGGTACTACGAAAATCTTTTTTTATCTTTTGTTTTCAAGCAAACAAGGTCCAGATCTCTCTATCTCTCTTCTTTATAAGTTAATAGTTCAAAGCGTTAGAACAGAGACTCAACTACAGAATATATGAATTGTACAGAAAGATAATTTATTTGGATAACAAGAAACATGGTTACCATTAATTAAATAACAGCGTCAAGCGTTTGTAGCTTAGCGTCACGTGAGTTATTGCTCTGCGTATGAGCTATGGCCAGAACCAAGCCGATATACATGTACATATGTATACATAATATATATTTATATATATACTAAATTATGCTAAACTAGGGAACTGACAATACATAAGCTAACCTAAATAACGAACTATTTTATTAAGCGAAAGTCTATTTACCAACGCGAGTGTACCACGAAATTTAACTAACTACTAAGGCTCAACGCACACAAGAGCAACCGACGTACAATTTTAAAATTGTTATAGAACAGTCGCCATTTTGTGTTCACTTCTGGCAAAGTCGACGCAGTGGTCGCGCGGCTCCTCCCCGCCCGGGGACCTACGCACGTGCTGTACTTAAACTCATCGTGTTTTAACTGAGAGATCGCGTTAATTTTCTCTCGTTTTTGTTGTCTGCGAGTGGTTTGCTTTGTGTCACAGTTGAGCCTAAAGGTCTGTTCAGATCGACGCGGAACGGCGAACGACATCGGAATCATACACAATCCGCGCCGTTATGAAAAGCCCGATTTCATTCGCATCGAATGATTCGATAACGACCATTAATTACATTCTATATTTTTAAATTATGAACACATACTTAACTGAACACAGTGTTGAAAAGCTGCGAATGCACATCGGACATTTTTCTTTCAACGGATGCTACTGGCGCGGCGGTATTGGTAGTGAAGAACAAAAAATAAAACAAAAACATTATTTTTTTTCAAACCGGCCAGAACGATCCACTGAAACAAAAATTACATGTACACTTTCAGCCCACATAAATGTATTGTGTCATCCATGAAATATGTATACATACATATTAGGTGTGATTTTGGTTTCGTTCATTATTACAATTTATACCACTGCAATTTTTTAATTGCGAAAAAATCTTCTGGTTATATTTATCTACAATGCTGTAAGTTATATATGATAAATATATATATGTATTTGCAAGATACATTTATGATTATATCGAAGCATACAAAATATAAATAAGTTATGAGTTATTGGATAACATATTTCATGGATTGTCATCGACATTATATATATGTATATATATATATTTCTATATCATCATAAACTATGCCTTACTATATATTACCCAAGGTATTTAGAGAAATCTATGAATTAAGGCTCGAGAAAGACTTGAAAAGCTATTTTTACAAAATGATTTTATTGCGTTCTCAACTTTGTCGTCGTTACAAGAATCGATTATGCATCGCAAAACATATTGTTGCAATTTAAAAAAGCCAATAAAGACTAGTCATTTTCACTGTAAGCATTATATCCTAGCTAATCCTTTATTTATAGATTTCTCAGCGAACAATTTACCTATAATAATTATTATAATTGAACTAACGGAAAGTTTTGACTGTATGCGAGCGCACTTACACACTCTTGCACACTCACAAACACACACACAAACTAATTTTAAATTAACGTATAGAAGAATATCTATAGATTACCTATACCAAACCACACACGCACCGTACGCACGACTGACATTATTACATATACAACACATTTCAGTACTACATTAACGTATCTAATTTTACAAAGTAAAAGTATTTAATTTATTTTTAATTTGAATAAATTAAAATACTACATTTGGGATCCGATCAGTACTATTATAAAGACAAAATTAACAGTCGTTTGTTTTTTAAATTTAATTTATAAATAATGCAAATAAAAAAAGGAGCATCTTTGACAGAAATAAAAAAAAATTATATATGTATATATCACGCGCCACACGCCGAGTTGCGACGAAAACAAAAAGGGCATGCACAAAACAGCCAATAAATTCATCGAAATACGATAATACCTATGTTTTGGTTGTGAAAATAGCGTAAAATTAAAAATAGGTAAGTAGTACGCGACGCTTCCGCCCCTCG
>DWDV01001429.1:0-13281 GCA_018245615.1 Mimoniades ocyalus | reverse complement strand
CCGCCGCGCTAGGAGGGCACCGGTGCGTTCTGCAAGAGATCCCGGAGTCCTCCTATTAGCGCTGAAGAAGGCCACCGATGGGGTTTTAGTGCGGTAAAAGTCCCACATAACCCGGTGTCTATCCCAGGGTACCCGGGTACCTTTTGAAGGTTCCCCCCCCCCCCGTAAACAAAAAAAAAAGGCTATTTAAGAAAAATTCCAAATTCGGTAAGATTTTATCGCAAGTTACATACGTGTAAATCAACATAAATTTAAGATAAAACAAGAATTATAAGAGGTACCCACACAAGTTGCTTTGATGGCGGTGCTCTCACGAGTGGTGTTTGCACAGCTGTGTGGAAGGTGGCACCAGCAGGGCTTGCCACCACCAGGTTTTCGGCGCCCATAGTAACCGAATCTTCAGAAGCACCCAGTATCAAAATTCCTCGAGAATCTCTCACCTCTAGCCGCGCCACATTCAACTCTAGACGATCGTGACCTATATAGTGCAAAAGATTAAGATTTAAAAACAGTACATATTACGAAATGATTAAAAAAACAAAATCATTCGTCGACTCTACGACTTACATTAATTTTTAACTGCAAAGCCTCCAAAATCTTCCCCAGAAAAGTAAGGTAACAAACGGTGAACATCGCAACAAAATTTGTTCAGCGGATTTAAAGATTATCCCGGAAAACAAACGCCTACAAGTACGCTAGAAAATTCACTGCTCCACTGTTGCTCTCGTTCGCAATAACTTTATTGTAGAAATGCTTATACAAAAGAGATTTAAAATTAAAATGAAATACACGAGGGAATATTTTTATTGTCCACCTAAAAATAGCCTGCTTTGTGGTAAGCCGTGGTAGTCCCGCGTCAATACGGTGAAGTTGCGTGATGACTCGATCGAAATGGGCTGTCCACGACGTGACTTGATGCTGGATGCGAACATTGAATCCAACATTAAAGCTTGGCCCAACAGCTGTAATCCACCTGGGACTATGCGTAGCTGACCCATTCCCTCCTGTATGAACAAACATTCTATAAAATATATTTTCACCAGCAAAACTTTGCTTTTCTACTGTAAAACTATTTTAAGTTGTTCAGCTTTCAAAAAACTAAAATATAAACGTGTTACACGTTATTCATAAATTATATTTCTGTAATCCGCCCAATATTTCTTAGGTTTTATACCATGATCAGAAATACAATATATTTAAATGCTATGCAAATAACATCATGTAGTTAATAAATTAAAAATTATATAATTAGGCATTAAGTATTCCTTTATACTCCACAGTTTAAGGTGTTACAAAAGAATAAATAATATATAACACATACCGTTAAAATAAATAACACATACCGTATTAAAATCCAACACTTTCAGAACCCAAAGCGTAAGGGCGAGATTGATGATCATCATAAACATGAGCGCCATCACCAGAATGTATAGACATTTCTTCCGCCAGCCGTAAATACCAACTTTGAATTGGCTGTTATAACTGTTTCTGATCGAGTCCGCCTTTGTATCCCGACTCGCATTGTTGTTCAGAATTGGCTCCGGAGTGATTTTGTCAGCGTATGGGATCCTGCGAAAAATATCACATTAAATTGAATCACAGTTCCGTTGTCCGGGAAGTCGAGTTTACACAACTTTGACGTCAAGATACTCGTGTATTAATGTAACTTTCACTGCCTCTTACACTACGTCATTTCTGTTATTTATAATGCTTTATGTTGACCATCTAAACATTCTAAACTGATAGCAGTAAAGTAGTATTACAGTATAACTTTTAACTGCAGATATAATTTATTGGTTCGTCATCAGCCTAAGTCCATTGCTGGACATAGGGGTCCTGGTCCTTCTCTGAGGGGTTTTTGTCCATAGTCCCCACGCTTGGCATACAGGTTGGAGATTGCAGAGCATAACTTCCCGCAGTGCCTAGGTAGGATGCGCTATGTCGCGATTAGCCATTATCATCATAATTTTTTGGTTAATTTAAATATTTTCGCTTTAAATTTATAATTCTGTAAACAACTTTATTTAAACCACTAAAACAGTATTAACGTGGATAAAATGAGTTTTCATAGCAATCCATAACAAAATACATTAAAGGAAAAATGTCTTAAAAAAATTAAAATTGAATGTGAAATGAAAACTCCGCATATCTTAAAGTGCACATGAAATCATATATTCCGCAAGTGTACCTGGTCCTTGCCATTATTCTAAAAAGATAGTTGTGACGTAGTGGAATTTTTCGCAACAATGGCGGGTGCTTACATCGAAAGCGTTGTTTGAAACACATTTCACTTGCATAAATCATAACTTTATTTCCTTTAGCCGTACGGATCGGGCCAAACCCAGCTTTATGTCGCGCGCAAGTGTCTCGTATCCATCTTAAAATGATATTATTATTATTCAAATGTATTTACGATCGACGAAACTAGGTGCGTCCTGTATTTTTATCACGATTGAGAACATTGTTAGGATTTGTGCGACGTTTAACAGTAAGAATAAATTATATTAATTTATAGCTTTGTGGATAAACTAGCAAAATTTATATTTACGTAACATCACGCTTGTAATCTGTAATGTACTCGTATACTCCCACGTTTACTAGTTACCCTTGCATACCACCATGAAATAGTGAGACTATTGCCATACACCGGACATAAATCCAGAGTTCGGGCTACTTTGTACTAAAAATTTTAAGTTTCAAAAACTCTGTAACAGTTGACGCGACCCAGGTATCGAACCTAGGACCCCTTGATCAGCAGTCACGTTTGCATCCACTAAACAAACGAGGTTGTCAAATGATTCACTATGGTGGACAATGACTACATTATTAACTTGAAGTCCTACTAAATTCTATATATTTAAGTATACAAGCAAAAGGTAGTGGCATTATGCACGTATATTTATACATAGCAAAGTTACATTCGTGTAGTTTCGTTTTTTTTAGCGCTTCGAATTTACTCCAGCAGGTTTCGCTTGCGTGTTTACGACTAGCAGTCCCGTACGTATAGCTCCAGTTTAAAATTGGACATTTACTTCGAATTTCACATTCGCATAGGAAAATCAAATTAGGGTTTTGTCCATGTCAGTTAGTACTTACTACTCGAAGAGTACACTTAAAATACAAAATACACACTTACGGAGAAATTTGCCGGTCATTGCCCCCTGCGTATTCATGAAGGATCTGATGTAGTGGTGTAACTATAATACATTTAAATCGTGTTATATATCAGGGTTCGTTCTACTTTAGATGGATATGTTCGGGTGTAAACATTTCGCTGAGACATACAGCGAAAGCGCCATTACCAGTATCCGTGGGACTGGCCAGCGTCAGAGTGAGGGTCATAAATTTACACGGATTCGCGCGCGACAGCAGTGCTGTACACTGAAAAATTCCAGCTAGCAGTCCTGCTTCAGATGTTGTCTGGCGAACTTGCATTGTAATGCCTCGCGTACCTCCCAGGTATCTGTTATACTATACGCTATTGTATTACGGATATCAAGATTCTTATAAATTCTGATGTTGATGTGAAGGCAATAGTAAAATGTAATTGTGTTGGATCGGCACTATTTTGTTTTGTGTATGGATAAAGCCAAATATCGACAATAATATTAAGTATACTTCTAGTTTGTTTATTGAATTAATATAACTTATTATATAAAAAATAATCTACGACATCAATAATGATAATAATAATTATTTTACGATTTTCCGTCGCCCTTATAACGAAGAATATCTTAATAAAGCAAATATTTTTTATAATTGCAAATATTTGCCTGGATTCGAACCACCAGCAACTGGAGCGTAAAGTTAAAATCTAAGCCACTGGGCTGTCTCTGCAGTGTCCAAAACCGCTATCACAGTATAAGTTTTAAAAATATCGTCCTTGTTCAATAGTATTGCAAACTATAGCATCACGCCTGTGTTTCTCCTAAGGGCTAGGTAGAGAAGTATATTTCCTCCGTTTTACTTGTTAACTTATACGTCCTATAGAATAGAAACATATTATGAGTAACTTTCTTAAAAGAGTACACATGAGATTTTAAATCTTGCCATTTAATGATAAATCAGATCCTTTTAAAATCTTTGGTAACAAATGTTTGTCTAGAACGATGTTTGATTCACGTATTTTTGTACCCCAGTTTCACCAAAGCTTGTCTGAATGCAAACATTATATTGAGTTGTCGGGACGAGTGTGTTTCAGATCTGGCGTAATCCTAATACAATAAGATCCGAGCTTTTTGGAGGAATTTCGAGCGAACATTCAATTCCTAACCTCGCATCAAATCTCTTTCAGTTTTACATATGTACATGCATACATACTGAAATATTTCGAATTTGATCTCGACCCAATTTACAAGTTATTCCAGTGTATGTTCGAAATCATTGAAACTAGATGTAACATTAACATGTTTAATATAGAGAAATGATAAAATTCATTATATTTCAAACGAATTAAAAGTAGTATTCATTTTTATTTATAATAGTATAATAATAATACATTAGTGAGTCTTAATTAAAGTTGAAGACTCAGACTCAGAAGACTTGAAGTTCGTTCAAGGTGTTTAGAGTCTTAATCCGAAATAACGAATTCAAAAACACATTAAACTTTGTTATGCGTCATAAAATGTAATTTGTAAAAATTAACATAAGTCCACCGCTGCCATAACTTTGGACTGCACAATGCTTAAAGTTTTCTTTCGTTATTATAATTACTACGGAGAGAAGTTCTATTATTACAGTACGGCTATACAAAGTACAGTCGGCGAGTTCTCTTGAATTATACAGTTTCAATAGAGCTAACAATAAAATAAATATTGTCTGTCCTTTTACAATAAAAGAAAACGTAGTGCTCCGCGGAATTCTGTGCGAAAGCGTTCGAATCCCGTATTCTTTATCTCCCAGTCCACTCCTCCAACACGTTTGGGGGGTTTACGTGGCATTAGAAACCAATTACAACAATAATATTGGGCTTTCGCAAGCATTCTATCGGATTGTTCAACAACGGAAGATTTGTTTAAGTGTATGTTTTTAGACGCCAATATACGTGACTTATCGAGGAAGAGTAGTATTAAGCAGTTTGTTCGTTTTTGTACAATAATATAGCGCACGATGTTTAATTGTGTTGGATGTGTTACTATTGTTATTTACGCCAAGTATGCCGCTAAAGCGACGAGATGACATTAAATACATAATGAAGATAAAAGGTATAAATGGGGTGGGATCTAATAAATTCTCCGTGCGGAAGCGTAAACGATGTACGTTGCCGGGCACGTAGCGGTTCGTAGCATTTCGTAGCGGCGTGTAGCGCGCGGAGCGTAGCCGATCTGCAGAGAGGGCGCGTGCCGCAAATGAGGCATATTAATCATCTCCATCACGGCAACTCGACTTCTGACTTCTGAGCGTCTTCTGCTATCAGATATATGTACTTTTATACAACGTTCTATTATTTTTACGAATATACCACAAGATAATTTTAACGTGCTTTCAAAGTTAGAAAATATTTTATCCAACATTTAAATTTTGCTATAAATTATGCAACTGTGCCACATGCAAAAAATTAAATATGTATATATGATTTGTGTATAATTAACATATAATACAGAGTAATATGATATATTTTTGACTGAAAACACCGATAGATTGTTAAAAAAACATAGCACAAATTCATCGAAAGAGCACTTTGAGACCTAACAAGCCTGGCAGTGCCGTTTATGTTGTTATGCTGTATTACTCGTATAGCGTGACGTGATTACTGACGTTTTATATGAAAACCGAGGTAGAGTAGTGGCGTAGTAGCGCGTAGTGTGTGTGCTAATTGAGCATTTCACCACGCCGCCGGAATGCGTGGCCTGCACATTCGTTAGCAATATTCCACTAACGAACCAAACTAATAGCCATTAACTTGAATAACGTAGCACTTTGCGCTTCGAATGCCGTACGCTCTATTGACACATGATTCCTGATTTGTACATAATATTGTCGCGTCGCGGGCTCGCGTGTGACGCGAGAACTGTGTGTGGAGCGTCGTTGCGCGCTTCGCTGCTAATTATCTGCCAGCATACACCACTACACGTGTCCAATTAAACCACTCTCTGCATTGATGCGTCATTGTTAGTTCAGTTTCATGAGGAGTATATATATTTTTAAAATGTCGTTGCGATAGTTCATCGTGTAGAAAATATTATTAAAGTTGTAACTGGTGTAATAAAAACATGTTATGTAACAAAAAGTTGCTTTGACATCATTATTGATTATTTACATTTAATTAAAAGAATATTTATCTATTGATGTTATTAATAATAATTTGCATTTTATCTAAGAAAATCTTTTTGTTTAATAAAAACTAATATTAAGGCCATCGATGATAAATCACGTTTTATAAAAATGATATAATGAAAAATTATATACAATAAATCTATGTATAATATGACATAAAATATACCAATAATATTATATGAAGTATAGCAATTATAGCTTATTTGGCCTTTTCTTATGTAACTATAGCCTTAAACCCTCTCATTCTGAGAGGAGATCCGTATTACAACAATGAAACGAAGAAGGGTGGGATTTTTTTTTATAATAACCATGTGTTACTGAGTAACACCAGTATATTTGAACATACGAAATCAACATGATTAAAATTATAAGCCATGACAACACCTAAGACGTTGCTTTCATGACTCTCGCACTGCATTTTTAATAGCCTCAAAAACTTTAAAACTAACATGTATAATAAAATGGTGAATAAATAAATATCAAACGAGCCTATGCTAGATGCAGTGATTGCATGCCACAAATGCAACGCAGCGGCCATTACGTGGTGCATAAATCAAGTGCATTGAAACCTCCTTCCTCGTTCGTGTCGGCGAACCATCGCACAGAGACGGATATTTGACTCGATACTGTACTTTACTGTGTACGTAATTATACCCAAAGTTTTCGGAATATCCATAAATCATGTAAAGGGGTTGTTTGATAAAAAGAGAACAATATCCCACTAGTAACAAAACTCACACTTAACCACGACTTTATATGACTATCCTTCCCTATTTCCCTACTGTTTTGGAACCAGAGTTCATTTTAATTCCTCTCTACTAATCATCATCAAAATATTTAACTTGTTTTATCAATATCATCTATACTTAATTGTCACTTATTTTTTATATTAGATAAGAGTAACAAACTCGCATGCCGCAGTCATAAGTAGCCGCTACTACCCGTGGCATTCGCAACCAACCCTTAAATAGATCTGTTGTCAGTTCAGCTAATATTACTTATTTATAATACAATTACTTAGTAATCTTAATTATTACTGTCAATTATGTTATTATTGGATTTTTCTAATTTAACTGAAAATCGCACAGTTTGTATTTGTGCCCGGCGGCGGGCTCTGCAACCGTGGTCTGTTGTGGTCATTCCATGTGACTTTTACTGCAACTGGTGAAAAATCTACTACACTCTTCTACCTAGCCCATCGGGAAAATGCTGACATGGTGTTATGTTATTATATGTTAATACTGTTAGTTAAGTAGTATAAGCCGTTTTTAGAACCGAAGACATGGTTGAGTATCGTTAGTATTAAATACCAAATTTTAATGTTCTATTTGAGGCTAGATACAGACGCATTATTACTCCTGACGACCAAATGGACATGTGAAACAACAACCACAGCTCTCAAACCGAAACACATTATTTTAACAACAAGTGCTTAGCGATAGAAATATTCATAGCGGTGGTATTGCCTAGAGTGGGACCGTCAAAATGTTTTACCACATTCTAATTTGTAAACAATCGTGACAAATTTAATGTTTACGGCGGATTAAACACGGGTTATAACCGGTATTTAATATGTCGTAAACATACTTATAGGCATGAATTTCAGATTGACTTAATCACACATTTTGATTGTCGGTCAACGATTAGATTACGAATTCAATAGTATGACAATAGTATAACTATATTATTCAGTTTCTTATTACAGACATGAATGTATTTATACTTTTATTTCAAGTTCTATTCCTTCCGTTGTTACTGAAATTAAACAATACGCCTTCTCTGTCTTTTTATATTTATCACGTAGTCAGTAACAATAATATTCTTACAAGACTGAGAAAGCATGTGATTATTTGTAAGGTTAATATAAAACTACTCTAATTGAATAATATAATAAAACTATAAGACAAAACGATACTAACTTAAAATATCTTTTGGGCAAATAGAAGAGCGGTGTTATGTTATTTCAGTAAAAACCAAATAATGTTTTAATATAATATTATGAGATTATACAGGTAAAGAAAATATTAACAGAATCCTGAACATGTCACTGTACACTAATGCACAGACAAAGAAATGTAGAGTCGCACTTGAACGTTATAAGTCCTATAAACAGTCCACAAATATTAGCGTGACGCGCATAAATACATGGCTGGAGTGCGCTAAAAATCAACATTTGAATGGCATTTTTGACTAGCTGAATGGGTTTTGCATGTTGCACTTTATATGTAGTAAAGTTCTCGCCAAACTCTACCTGACTCAATATTTTCGTCCGCTTGAATACGTGTTGCGACTGTCCGACTTGCATATTTAAAAAGATAAAATGATTTCTGTGTTGTTGTACAATCACTAATTGAGAATGACTGTTAAATTTGAAAGTTATGAATTCTCTATATTATGGCCATTTTTGGAATCAGTATTTATCAATATCTCTAATAAACCGCACGATAGAACAGGTAACTAAAGCCAGATAAATGAAATGTACTTTATAATTCTTATACACTACGCACGCATGAGGTTAGCGTGCAAGTATCTTTTGTTTATTTATAGTCAAAGGCATTATCTAAAGCAGAATTATTTTTTCGCCTTTGTTGAAAAGTATCAAGCAAGATAATTCCACATTTTATACAATGGATATTCAAGATCAATTTTTACAATATAATATAATACAATACAAAATATTCTTTATTATAAGAACAAAATAAAGGAACATTACATAGTACACATTTTAGGGTTATATCTACAATAGGCGGTCTTATAACAAACGATCTCTGCCAGACAACCTTCGGGTAGGAGTCTAGAACAAAAATCGGATACGGAGTAGCAGTGCATGATTATAAATATTTTTATTCAACTATTTTAAAAAAATGAGATGTTTTTACTTCTAATTAATCTAATATTTGAGATTTAGCATTGATATGTCAAATATTTTTTTTAGCAAAAGCCCTCTTCCTGCATAGATCATCGACATTACTACCAACCCTTGTAACGTATTATTATCAGGAATAGGTCTTCTCTCTATGTACTCTTACATACGAGTACGTGCATAAAACATAACATCACGCTTGTATCTCTCTATACGGATAGACAAAGGAGCATAGCACTCTCCAACGTTACACCAGTTATTTTATAGACCCCATTATTGAATAAGGAGTGAGCCTATTGCAGTCCTAGGCTCAAATCTATACTTCGAGATACTACTGGGCATATTAAATCAAAAAATGTCCAATAATACTTTTCCCGACGTGGGTGTCGAACCCAGGACTTCTTGATCAGCAGTCGCGCTCGCAACCACTCGACAAACTCGTCAGTGAAACACACTTACTCAACGTAACATCACGCCTGTAATCCCCGAAGAGGTAGGCGGAAGAATGTAGAACACTCCCCTGTTTCACCAGTTACGTTTACGTCCCACTATGAAATAGGTGGTGAGCATATTGCCATTACACATTACACCCAAGGAATTGTATTGCTTATAATTAACTCATAACGAATCATTGGTATCCCGATGCTGCATCATGAGTACATTGCAAGTTTATTCAGTGCTTGGACAGACATAGCCTGCATACACCAAATAAATCGACCGCAGAATCCGTCAGTTTACGACTCTGTTTAACACTAGTTTTGGCTGTTCAAACACGAATGAATACGATTGTGACATGTTGTTCAACCGCCGCACACGAATTTGAAAATAAATATCTCTACATAACGGAACATATGTAGTACGAATTATATAATGTTTAGAATATATACTGAGCAAATTTAGCACACATATTATTAAACACATATATACAATGCAATCAAACTACTGTTACTTTAGGACTTCATACATTTTCGTGTGTAAAATACATATAACGGACGGCCGAGATAATGAAAGTAACGTAAACTACGTTTTAGCATATCGGTCTACCGTGAAGAGGTTTTCCGTTTAATTTTACATGAAATTCTTGATACAACTCTTTACATATAGTGCTTTTTACATATCGTACCAATGACAAGAATTTCAACATACGACTCTCTCAGTGTATTATTATTTCAACGCGACATACCGCTTACGGAATAAGCAGATCAACAACAATGGACACGATAATAATGGAAACTGTTTTTTCTAATAACCAAACGGTATAACATTGCTTGGAATGTCACTGTATTCGAAATATATTCGCACGCTAGTACGACAGTATTCAAATTAAGTTTATGATAACTCGTGTGACAAGACATACTCGTAGCTGTATAGTGAGATATGGTGCAGCGAGTAGGCGCAGGGCGTCATGTTCGGGTTAATACCTCGCCTGTGAGACACGTCGGCCGGCTCAGCGAAACGTCAAAGGCAAATTGAAAATTAATTTATGCTTGCAAAATTTCATATAAAGCCCGCACAGATTGCCAATGTGTGACGCGATACTTCACGTTCAAAGGACGCGTATGTTATGTTAATGCAACACGAATTTAAAATAGGAACGAATAGAATTTTTATTTCTAAATATTTGTTCTTAATTTTTATATTTAGTTCTAATAAAAAAATTGTTTTATTCTTCATCAATTTCATTAACAAATTCGTTTTAATTATTAAATTGGGAATTGTAAAAGTTGTAATAAAATAATTTCCTCATTGGTATGTCAATTTGTTACAAATATTATTTACCAACTACATACCAACTACAGTATGTATACTTCGTGCATTTTGCTTTTAAAATCGAAATAACACGTTTTATGTGGCGTATACTAGCTAAATGACCGATGGGCATCGGACGGGTCCTTGCTGACCACACACCGAAGATACATCATTCGAAAGTTGTCATTTTTAGTCCATTAAACGGCTCGTCTGTGTGCATGGTAATGTTACAACTTAAGAACGAAGCAAGTAAAATAATAGAAAGAAAGACTATTGATAATAGCAAGCGAGCAATACTATTGACAGTGAATGAGAAATAAAAAAAGTATATGTTCGTTATACCTATATTAAAAACAACAAAGGGCTGGATGTCATATGTTATAGAAGATGTCAGACACGTGATATAAACTGGGGATACTAGTCCGTGTATATTCGCCTTCGCTCTCTAATAACTACTACAGACTAATGAGTCAATATTACCCGTATGCAAGAGGTATTTTCGCCGTCATGTGAACAAAAAGTTTTCATTTACGAGCGTTTTGCAGTTCGGATCGTGGTTTCATCACAACGTGAGCGACAGTGGTCCTAATGAAGTCACCACTGCACTGTACAGTGCAAATTGAGTGTCTTAAAAACTTTAATGGTTTTTCATGTAACTGCAACAATACGATATATGTGTACAACGACATTACATCACGCCAGTTTTCCCCCAAGGGGTAGGCGAAGAACTGACTTACTCGCACTTTTCACTACTTATATTATACGTCCCGCATGATAGGGGGACCTATTGACATACACCTGGTCCAGATACACAAAACCAGATTCCGTACATCTGAGGAGAATTTTAAGTTAAAAAAACCCACTAGCGCTTTGCCCGAATCAGGTACTTACATAGGTTGCATTTTACTCAGTAAATATCTTGAGTCAGAATACGGTAAACCCAAGTGCTTGAGGATCACTGTACAGCAGATAATTACAGCTAGCCACAGACATATGAGCCAGTCTTGTCACCTACCCAATTACCGGTTCTCTTGTCATCCACACCTCGGAGTTTCCTAAATCAAGTTGACCAAATGCATACACATGTGCCAATCTAGATATAGTACATCCTACGATCTCAATATTAGGATCATTGGTAAACTGTAGTAGAAACATACATCGTGGAAAACTGTCATGATAAAAACTTGCGGTTTTTTTAATGCAGAACACCATTAAAATCACGGCATTTCGCCTCTAGAAAGATCGCACACCCCCTTTTTATTTTTACAGCGAGGAAAAATTCTTATCCCTTACTGATTTTCAAATTTTCCAACTTTTTCTGGTAAATCCACAAGGACTAGTGCAACGAACAGCTGATAAACTGTGAAGTAATTCATTTGCATGCAATCCTAAAAACGACTGAACCGTGACACTAGAACATTGACCGGTTGGATAGCGAGGAGATAAGTGAATGTTACTTTACTTAAACTCATACGTAACATCACACCTGTAATCCCCGAAGAGGTTGGCAGAGGAATGTACTTAAACTCGCCTTGTATAGTCTGCATATGTCTGTATAGTGTAACTTAAGTGTGATCAAAATGTAAATTATACAATCGCCATAAAATCACCAAAACAAGGCAGTCAATATTAACATATTAAACTCGCTCTACAATATAAGCTATAAGATAGAATCGACCGATATTAGATTACGTCATTAGCTATGAAAGGCATCTGAGAAATTTTATAGTGCAAAATAAAACGCAGTAACTGTTTTTGTCAAATAACCTTACTCGTAATTAACGAATGACACTAATATTACACGGAAACGAGTAACTGTACTAGGGTTGCCTAATTTCCGGTATGTTATACCACAAAGACTAGTTCCGTAGAAAGGAAACAAGTGATAACAGTTCGGTTGTGCATTCATTTCCAATTCTAGTTCAGTGCAGATGCGCACTGTCAAAAAGTTTAATGAACAAAGAAGTTCGGTGAAGTTCATACTACGTATAACGAACGTTTCTATTTTACAGCCGTTATTAAAACGGAAGTTGAGCAAGACGAGTTTAAATTCGTAACTTTAGAAATTAAAACACGTACATTCCATATATTGAACTTAACCCTTTTTTCGTTCTTTTTATCACCCGCACTCGGCCAGCGTGGCCGCCTATGGTTTTGCCCTTCTTAATCTTTGATGAGGAGACCCGTTTTAAAAAAAGAACGGTAAAGGCTTGATCATCATCGTATAAGCATATCCCTTCAGTTAATTTTCTTATTTTTATATATACAAGGCGTACTACAATCTTAAACCCATTCCATACATTTGCTGAACAATAACATTGATCATCACCTATTCCATCGTGGGACTTAAAAGTAACTGGTGAAACGTGGGAGTGTTCTAGATTCCTCTGCCT
>DWDV01001428.1:0-13283 GCA_018245615.1 Mimoniades ocyalus | reverse complement strand
TTTAAGCCTTAGAACTATAGCAACTCATTTCCAAACGTCTATGTCCTGCATGTAATCTGCAATCGAGTAATAGGCTTAAATAGACCAGTAAACTAAAATAGCTTGTTAAAGTGAAATGTTTATGAAACAATAGTCTTTTTTTACATTACGTTTTATAAGTACCTAATTAACTATCTTACAAATTGTAGGTCATGGCAATCAAGTTTGCAACAATGTTAATATTTTTATTATTTCAATGAAAACTTAAAATTGTATTACGTAAGCGATGATATGATTGTTTGTTGTGTTGATTAATTCCTATACTTCGCCCTTATTTTATAGTAATTTATTTAAAAAAATTAATGTAACGGTAATGTGTAGAAAAGAACAGCCAAAAAATAATCAAGAATTCACGCAAACAAGCGGCATTGGAAACTTTTATAATAAAATGTAGTTCCATTATTTTTGTACCCAAAAAATTTACAATACAAACCTTTTTAAGCAAATTGATCCTAGTTTTTATTTTTCCAGCGAACATTTTGTCAATATTATAAGACTCCTAAACTTATATTAATTCGAAGTATTCTTATCTTCCAAATATTTTTTCTGAAAGCAAATATTTTTTGCTTGAAAATCAAGTAACTTTTTCTAGACAGATTGTTATGTTAAGATAAAAATCATAACCTCAATATTTTAACGCAAAACTATACATTGTACCTGTCAAAGTTATACAATGTACCTATGTATTGAATTGAATTGAATGTATACGAATAAAATATACGATACTGTAACCAAGTCACTGTTCTGAAATCATTTGACAGTTGGAATTTGTCACTCGTTTCGTGTCTGTGAACTGATTTGTTATGTTGACCTGATTAAAGGATAATAAATATACAAGCTTTGGATTTTTTTTTGGGTTTTTAGTGCACTAGTAATAAAATCTTATATTAGCTAATTCATTTATTTTGATTAACGCATTGTTTATAGATTAACCATAAATCGTTATCTGGTGGTTTATTTTTCCTTGTGTTAAGCATTATAAAATAGTTAATCTGTGTACACATATGTCATAAAAATAATCTCAATCTGTGCTCGTGTCTTCAGTACGGTGTCATGTTGTTTTTTTTTTGTTTTTCATGTTACTTGTTACTTCTAAGTCTTGGTATTTGTATTTTGTTATCTCTTTTTTCCTTGTCTTAAAATTTTATTTCAATTCAAAAAACAGGAGCGTAGATCAGCAATATCTGATATTAATATTATAAAAGAAAGATGATATTTGTTTGTCTTTTACATTTGTAATTAATAAGTAATGTCTAGAATTAGAGGTATTGAGGCCAAAGTGCTAAAAGTTCAAAAGGGAGCCCTGCATAGCTTACATGTTAACAAGAACGGATTAAACGAACCTAGCAAGAAGAAACAGGAATCTAATGTGTATAAGGATGACGTGGAAAGTAGGTGAACGAATTCTAAGATATTCATTTTTCAGGCTACTTCACACAAACTTAAAAAAAACGTCACCAAACTGTAATTTATCGGTGTATAAACAGAATTCAGGCTTCGCTTTGTCATTTCATTCTGAGCAGTCTATGTAAAATAAATATTATTGTGTTATTTAAATGTGCAAGTATGTGCTAAGCTATTTATGTATAATTACATCAGCATAATAATTGCTGTTATAGCTCAGAAAGTACATTTAGCACATAACACCAGAGCATTAAACTGTTTATTCCTGGATATATGTAATGTAATGGTTTTTGTTTGTAGAGTACCAGATCAATGAGTTGTTGTACAAGTTGCCAAAACTGGATCAGATATTTGAGGTTCATCGTAAGATAGGCGAAGGAACATTCAGTTCAGTGTACCTGGGTTCCCTAAAACAGCATTCACAACTGTCTGATGCTGAGAAGAAGTGGTTTGCTATAAAGCACTTAGTACCCACTGCACATCCTGCGAGGGTTGAGCACGAATTAAGATGCCTTCAAGACATAGGGTAAATAGTTTTATTACAGTAATGTACATGTATGTGTGGGTTGGCTAGGTGGGATGATGATCAGTAAATGGGTGCAATTGAAACACAGTGTCGTGACTGTCACTGTGTGAGTGTGTCACTATGTCCAGTAGTGGACTGAGTCAGGTGCATGTTAATGAAACTACTTGCTTTAGTCATAATAATATCTTGGGATGTCTCCACATACAGCTATGTGATCCCAAACATAACATTACACTTATAATCTCCGAAGAGGTATGCATAGGAATGTTGAACTCTCCCACATTTCAGTAGTGGTGTTTATGACCCACTATGAAATAGGTGGTGAGCCTATTGCCATATACTAGGCATATTTCTAGACTCCAAGCCACAATTAGAAAATCAAAATTAGAAAAATCTAATAGTGCCCAATCCGGGATTCGATTCCAGGACCCCCTGCTTGGCAATCACACTTGCAACCAACATGACTAAAGAGGCAGTCGAGGCAGCTACATATAAATATGTACTTAAATAGTTTTTTTTCAAATATTACATCCAGTCACATTACAAATACTTGTGCTCAGCACAAATATTTATTCCGGGTGGGAATTGAACCCACAACTATGGTGCTATAGTCAGGTGCATTAACCACTGCACCAACAGGCCAGTTAGTTATGTTGCAGCCTCTGAGTCATTCTTATTTATTGTCTGAATATCTAATGCTAGTGTTTTCTAAAATACATTTTTGATAGTACATATTCTTGAGTTCAATCCTTTGGTTATCCTAGAAAACTATTAGTAACATAGTTAATGCAAATTTGTCAAAGTTCTACAAAGTTACTAAGTACGGATATCCTGTAATTATCGACTCAACTTTTATCTCATGAATATTAAACATGACAATTTACACAGGATGATGTTTTTGTTTGCAGTGGCAAGAACAATGTGATTGGTGTGGAGTTGTGCCTTCGTCATTTTGACACTATAGTATTTATTATGCCTTATATACCTCATAGAAAGTTCTCAGTAAGTTAACACTCTGATTGTTCTATGATTTACTAAAAAGCATGATAAAAATTATGATTTCAATTATTGACTTAATATATTTGTGTATAGATGAATAAAGATAAATGAGAAATTTGTTTAATAGCCAGCTTGGATTGATACAGAGTAAGTTTGCATGACTTTATAAAATACCTCGTAATATGTTTTGTTGCATTATGGACATTAAACATGTGTTAATTGAACCAATATCATTTGTTTAGTACATAAAATAAATGAATGACATGTTCTTCCAAGTTCATAATTCTCTTCATACACAATGATTGCTATGAAATGTACAAATAATTTGTCAGGAGTATGTCGGGGAGATGGACGCCGCGGAGCTGCGGTGCTACATGCGCGCGCTGCTCACGGCGCTGCAGCACGTCCACTCGTTCGGCGTCATCCACCGGGACGTCAAGCCCAGCAACTTCCTCTACGACCGGGAGAATGGCAGGTCAATAGCAGCTACTTTAATTATATTAATAAAACATAATAAAAATACCAATCACTCATACAAATATTCTCAATGTATGAACAGCAATTTATTTATATAAGTAATGTTTTGCATTCGTAACATGTGGGTTTGTTCCTGTTGGTTGTGTGGTTAGTGTGAACCTGGCTGCTGAGCTGGGAGTTGTGGATTTGATTCTCACAACACAGGTTCTCTTCGAACGTACATGGAGCCAGTTTGGCCATTATGTATAATTATTTATATCTTCTGATCTATATCACCATGGTTTATTGAGCTTCTGATACACATTGAAGTCACTGCAGAGATTGACTACTCACATACTAATTGATTAAATTTGGTCATTCAGTATACAATTTCATGAAAATGTCTATATATTTTACGTAATAAATGTAAATGTAGACAAATAATTGCAGGTATCTGTTAGTTGACTTCGGTCTGGCGCAGCGCGTGTGCCCGCCGCCCGCGGCGCCGCCGCCCGCGCACGCCAGCAACACGTGCAAGCGGCCTCGGGACGAGGTTGGCATGTATAATAACATGTTGTAGTTACTTACCTAATAATGTTATGCAGTTCTATGTCCCATCACTATGCCTATTTCGCATTCTTTGAAATGCTTTATATCCATGCGCTAGCGCAATGATTAGTGACACGTATCTAGATCTAGAAAAAACGCCGCGACACAATGTATCTACGTATCCTCATATCTACCTCCTCCTACGTACCGTACCAGAATTAATCAGAAAGTTTCTTAAAATTTTAATGTGGTATGAAATTGAGAATTAACGGGTAGTTGGATAACTTGTGCAGTGGCAATATTTAGATAGCTGTGTTAAAATGACCCGCGTATATCAGTCAATACAAACAGTACTGTTTACGCCTCATGAACTCAGTTGTGCAGGCTGTTTCAGTTTATGAGGAAAGTTGCAGGTGGTATTAATCACGTTAATATTAGCATGCCGCGTTACCTATAATGCAATTGCAGCAAGTTTTAATTGTTTCTATTCACAAATTGCCGTGTGCTCTGTGTTGGTGCCTCATAAAGTAATAAATGAATGATGTCAGGACGACGTGGCGCCGGAAGCTAAGCGAATGGCGCTTGATCTCAGCGTGGGCGCGCGGCGCGGCGCGGCGCCGCGTGTGCCTAAGCTCGTGACGTTCAAGGTTCGTTGATTTTCCGACAATTATCCTTTTTTGAAGAAAAGCTTCTTTAGTTGCATCTTTATCATTAGGGCAGTGTATTATTTTTCGATCACAAATATGGTGTTGTAAAAATTATACTTCATTTAAGCTGTTCCGTATTTCTAGTGTACCTTGTAGGTATATATTTTAGTACATACAGCTTAAGATCCCAATTAGAATCGACCTTCGCCCATCTGTTTAATGAATGAAAAGTATTTTATACCTGTACGAGCAACGCTCGTACTGTATTTCATTTAGTCAGCATTTTACACTGTCAATTCATTTTAGGTAAAAACTAGTGAGTTCGTATCCGGTCATTAAGCGTACCGCGCGTACTCATCCCTCATTTAATAATTTAGTTTATCATTTTAAGTTTATAGTTTTGTAATTCTATGTATTTAAGGAATAAACGTTTTTAGTTCCAAACTTATCATTATTTTACATATATTTAATTAACTACTACGGTCAAACCCCGTACATGGTCCTTCGAGCTTCGAAAAGCGGGATCAGTGTATGTGCACGCGTGTGTGATTCCGTTAACCGAGCCCTAAGAAGACATACAGCCAGCTGCTGAAGATATTCCGTGATTAAGACCTGCGGAGCCTGAGCACTAAGGATTCGGGTAGTCAGTAAGGCGCAGGGTGGTCATTAAGTAAGATCCCTCCATTTATTATAACTTAGGATGTCTTCGATTAATGATTTAGTTGAAACTCAAAAACAATTGTATGCAGCAATTGAAACGCTGTATACTAATTTTAAGAAAGATGGGGAAAGTAGAAAAACTGCTACATATATTAAGAAACGGCTTGACGTCTTAGATAGTTATTGGTTTGAATATGAGAATAATTATTCAAAATTATCGGCAATGGATTTAGATTTCAATATTAGGGAATACATTAATAAGGAAATTGAAAAAGTTAAGGAGAGGTATGGCAACGTGAGATCTGTTATCCATAGTTATCAAGTCACTGAAGAAGATAGACCCCAGTCTCCTTTAATTAAGCCTCCATCGTTTATGCCAAAGCTCAGCGATAACGCGCAAGCGAGCTGCAGCAGGCCAGCTCCGCAAGTTACGACTGCTACTGTAAGTAGAACTGAAGAAATGCTTAGGAAGCAAAATAGTAATTTTAAGGCTTTCCATAGAGCTATAGTAGGCATAAACTTAGATTCTGTCAATGAAAGATGGGAACTTGAAGATTTGCTGCATACGGTTCAATCCCGATGGTCTGCTATTGATTCACTGCATTGGGACATAGACAGCCAACTGGACGGATCAAACGAGGAGTATGAACGTGCTTTTACTTCTTATGAACGCAAGTATCTAGATATTAAGAAAACAATCAATAAGAAAATGTGGGCTGTAGCCCACATAGCCAAGTCCACGCCTCAGATAGAGATTCCCAGTTTTAGTGGCAATTATAATAGTTGGATTTCTTTTAAAGACTTATTTAATGAAACCATTCATTCCAACAATTCAATGTCTGACGCGCAGAAGATGCAATATCTGAAATCTAAAGTAAAAGGGGAAGCTGAGAGACTAATTCAGCATTTACCAGTAAGTTCCGATAATTATAATGTTTGCTGGGATATACTGAATCAGCGATATAATAATAAAAAGCTCATCTTCACGTCACACATGAATCTTTTAACAAGTTTGCCAAACATACAACAGCAATCTGTCTCTGCTATTAAACGTATGCATGACACCAGTCAAGAATGCCTCAACGCGATAAAAAATTTAGGGGTTGATATTAGTACCTGGGACCCAATAATCGTGTATCTATTGACGCAGAAATTAGATTCTGCCACGTTCACCGACTATGTAGAAGCAGTCCAAAACCCACGTGAATTACCAGATTTAAAAGAATTTTTACAATTTTTAGAAGCAAAATTTATGTCTTTAGAATCTTTGCGTAGAAATCAAGATAATTGTACTCAAAAACATCAATTAGTTATTAAAAATCAGTCGAACTATAAATCATTTAAAAATAATCAAAAACCAAATTATTTTAAAACTTCATTCACGAGCAGTAATATGATCCATAAACCTTTACACAATAGAAAAGTAGCGTCAGCGAAATATAGGTGTTTGTTGTGTTGTAGTAATGAACACGGAATTTATTTTTGCCAACAATTTTTGGAAATGTCACCCGTAAACAGACTGAAGACTGTGACTAAACTAAATTTATGCACAAGATGCCTGTCTCATCACCCGGGAAAACAGTGCGATTCAGATAAGGTCTGTCGAGAATGCAATAAGAGTCATAATCGTCTGTTGCATGAAGTGCTTGCGCATTCTCAAAATGCTTACTTAGGAAAGGAAGTCGGTCGAAGCGCGGAAGGGGGAAGCGCGCACGTTGGCAATTCAGCAGACGCGACCGGACATGCTTACGCTGGAAAACAAGTCCAAAGTAGCTCGCACGTGTCACTTCAGGAGGACTCCTGCGAGGTTTTGTTACCAACGGCAATGATTAAGATTCAAGCCGCTGATGGCTCATGCCATATAATGCGGGCCCTTTTAGACCAAGGCTCGCAGACATCCTTGGTAACCGAACGAGCAGCTCAGCTTTTAAAAATACCTAGACAGAGATGCAAAGGAGTAATATCTGGAGTCGGTGCTAAAAATAGTAACTGTAAGGGGATGATTACTATTAGATGTTTTTCGTTAAGTTGCGATTATAGTTTTGAAACAGACGCTCTTATAATGAATAATCTTATTAAAAATTTGCCAACGAGTACGTTTTCGAAACCGGACTGGTCATACCTAGATCACATCAAGTTAGCTGATCCTGAATTTTTTATTAGTAGTCCGATTGACGTATTATTAGGGGCTGATATTTATTCAAATATTTTAATGGATGGCATATGTAGAGGAGAGCCAACCCTACCGACAGCGCAACAGACTCGGCTAGGTTGGATTTTAAGTGGGAACGTTAAATCGTTTCAATGCAATGTTGTTATACATAACCTTGATGAAATACAAAGATTTTGGGAAATAGAGGAGATATCGGATCCGTCGGAATTATCATTAGAGGATGAGTACTGCTTAAAATTTTATAAGGATACTACAACACGAAAAGAGGATGGAAGGTATGAAGTAAGATTGCCTATGAAACCAGGATATGACGAGAACTTAGGTGAATCAAAATCAAAGGCTATTGCTCAATTTTATCAATTAGAACGGAAAATTTATAAGCAACCGGACACGTTGAAATCATATAAATTATTTATTAAAGAGTATTTAGAATTAGGGCACATGACAACAGTGAGCGGTAATTCGAAACCTGATTGTTACCTACCGCATCATTGTGTGCATCGCGAGGACTCTACTACTACAAAGCTACGCGTCGTGTATAATGCATCAGCGATAACTTCGAGTGGTATGAGTTTAAACGATTTAATGTTTAGGGGGCCTAATTTACAACAAGACCTTCAAGGTCTTATTATTAAGTGGAGGCAATACAAATATGCCTACACGGCGGATTTAGAAAAAATGTTTAGGCAAATCTGGCTGCATCCAGCAGATCAAAAATTACAAAAAATTATTTGGAGAGATGGACAGCTAGATCGTTTAGGTGAATATCAACTTACAACGGTAACCTATGGAACGAAGGCCGCACCGTATTTGGCCATGATGACATTAAAAGAGTTAGCTAAAGATGAAAAGTTAAATTACTTAAGAAGTCAAGCTCCTGAAGTATTAGAAAGCTCGTTTTATATGGATGATTTAGTCCACGGTTCTCATACACCTGAGGAAGCAATACAACTACAAACCGATTTAATTAGACTTTTAAAATCCGGGGGCTTTCATATTAGAAAATGGAGATCTAATTTACCGGAAATACAAGGAGTTAATAGTGATAGCTTTCCTCAAGGATACGATTTCAAACAGGAGGAGTCGAGCAAAACATTAGGTCTCAGATGGAACCCAGAAGATGATCAGTTCGCTTTTCAGCTACAAATACCTTTGTCTTCTGCTAGACCGACTAAGAGGTCACTTTTATCTGATACTTCAAAGCTTTTTGATCCCCTGGGTTGGTTATCACCTATAACAATTAAATTAAAAATTTTATTTCAAAATGTGTGGAAGGCAAACATAGGATGGGACGATCAATTGCCTACAGGACTTTGGAAGGAATGGGAACGTTTAAAGGTTGATTTAAAGTATATTAATCAATGTCGAATTCCGAGATGGTATAAGACACACTACAATGACAGTATCGAATTACATGGCTTTTGCGATGCATCTACTAAAGCTTACGCAGCGATAGTATACATAAGAGTTGTAGGCAGAGGTTCATCACCTTCAGTAGTGTTAGTTGCTGGAAAGGCTCGATTGAGTCCTGCAAGTAAAACTATCTCTCTTCCAAGATTAGAACTCTGTGGAGCACTCTTACTTGCAAAATTAATTACAAAAATTAAAACATGTCTCAACAGCTACGATATTAAGGTCTATGGCTGGGTCGACTCTATGGTAGTCCTAGGTTGGCTTAACGGTGACGTAAACCGATGGAAGCCTTTCGTTGCGAACCGTGTAAGGCAAGTTGTAGAATTAATGCCTGCGGATTGCTGGCGATATGTCACATCAAAGGAAAATCCAGCTGACTGTGCTAGTCGGGGACTCTCAGCGTCTCAACTTAAAGAACACAAACTATGGTGGGAAGGACCCACTTGGCTAATTACTTGTACACCTGAAAAGGAAAGTCAACAGTTTTATTATACTAACGAAGATGTGAGAAAAATTAAGCAAGCTAATGTTGTGTTATCGAGTGAAAATGAAATTATTAAACAAGTCGTTGAAAAGCAAAGCTCTTTAATAAAAGCAATAAGAATATTAGCGTGGATGCTTAGATTTACTTCTAAAGCAGAAAAGCAAGACTATTTAAAGTCAGTAGAACTATCTAAAGCTAGAAATTTAATTATTAAGTGCTTTCAGAAAGAAAGGTTTATAGAAGAAATAGATCGTTTGAAAGAAGGCAAGACTGTTAGTAGTTCGAGTAAAATCTTCAATTTAAATCCAAAGTTAGATGAAAACGTTATTTTGCGGGTCGGTGGCAGACTTAAGCATGCCAACATAGATCCTGATATGAAACATCCCATCATAATACCGAACAACACGAGATTATCAGACCTCATTATAGATGAATCACATAAACTTACCTTTCATGGGGGAGCACGGCTAACTATGGCATTTATACGTCGTAGATATTGGCTCATTGGTGGAAACAATGCCGTTAAGAAGAGACTTCGTCTTTGTGTTCAGTGTAAGAAACAGAATCCAATCCTTGAGCGCCAGTTGATGGGTGACTTACCTTCAGCCCGTACGAATCCATCACGCCCATTTTATCACTGTGGTATAGATTACACAGGCCACGTGACTGTCAAAGCCAATAAGGGCCGAGGTATTAGGACTACCAAAGGTTACGTGGCAGTTTTTGTGTGTATGGCAACTAAGGCTGTACACTTAGAACTCGTGTCAGACCTCACCACGTCAGCTTTCCTTGCAGCTTTACGTAGAATGGTTGCTAGAAGAGGTGTTCCCGGTCATATCTACAGCGATCAGGGCAAAAACTTTATTGGAGCAGACAAAGTATTAAAACAACAGTTAAAACATATAAAGGAAACATTCAACAAAGAATTAATGACCGAGTTAACAGACATGGGCATTGAGTGGCATTTTAACGCCCCATCTTGGCCTTCAGCAGGCGGTCTGTGGGAGGCTGCTGTAAAAAGCTTAAAACACCATCTTAAACGTGTGTTGGGCGAACAAAATCTTACCTTTGAGGAGTTTACGACGCTACTTAACCAGTTAGAAGGATGCCTAAATTCACGCCCACTTTGTCCTCTCACGGAAGATCCCGACGACCTAGATTTCTTAACTCCGTCTCATTTCTTATCAAGTGGACCCGTATTAACACTATACGAGACAGAGAAAGATTACAGAACGAGATGGCATCTGACCCAGAAAATATTTAACGATGTATGGAAACGTTGGCGTGAGGAATATCTAACATCCCTTACAGCTAGAAGCAAGTGGAGAACACCGAAAAGTAATATAAAATTAAATGACGTTGTCATAATTAAGGATGACAATATTCCTCCCGGTAAATGGGCTCTAGGCCGAGTTGTGAAGTTACATCCGGGAGCTGACGGGTTTGTAAGAGTAGTTACACTCAAAACCAAGACCGGTATAATGCAACGACCGATTATAAAGCTCTCTATTTTACCGGTGAACGAAAACGATAATAATTTAGCAGCAAGCGATCAAGAGAATTTATCCCTGAAAATAAATAATCAGCAAGACGTTTCTAAGTTGGTTGAAACTAAGCATCGTAGGACAAAGAAAAAATGCAACTTCGTTTCTCTCTGTATATCTCTATTTTTATTTATTATTACTTTAACATCGGCTTCTCATACGTCTTATTATAACATCAAAACTTTATCAAACAATAATAGTCTTTATTTTGACCGCATTACGAATATGCATTTAATCCGAGACGATTGGAGACTCATTGTCTACTACGATTTGTATCCATATCAACAGGGCACTAAGGCGGTAGCGCAGTACATCAAATATCTAGAAAACACCTGTGCTCCGATAAAGACGGTATTAAATTGCGAGGGGATCTTGTTGCAACTAAGGCACGAGTTCTCGGAATTTAAGAACAATAACCTTATTCTGCTGCATCGGCAAGGAAGCGCGCGTGCCAGGCGCCGGCGCGGTCTCATCAACGGCGTCGGATATCTGGCAAATAGTTTGTTTGGTGTTTTGGACGAACGCTTTGCGGAAAAATATGAAAAGGACATTGACCTTATTAAACATAATCAGAATCATTTAGCATCCTTATGGAAAAACCAGACGTCGATTGTAGAAGCAGAATTTAATCTTTTAAAGCGTAGTGAAAATGTGATGGATAAACAACATAAAATAATAAATCAACGGCTAACAAACATTGAAAATTCCATGAAGATGTTTAAAACCGATATACAGAATGTAACATTATTCAGCGACTTCTTCGCATCCGCTATGATTGCAAATAATATAATGATTAGCTTGAAGAACACGCAGGAAACTTTAATGGACACTCTCACAAATGTTTTTAACGGAAAACTAAATTTCCATCTAATAACTCCCGATCAATTAAGGAAAGAGTTGAATATAATAGCAGGACAGCTACCTAAGGATTTATCAACTCCGATAGAAAATATAGATTTGCCGGCAATATATAATCTTTTAAAATTGAAGGCAAGAATGCTAAACAATTATTTGTTGTTTGAAATTAGAATACCCCTGATAGGCAGAGACAGATTTGAAATCTTTAAACTCATTCCTATACCCCTTCAATCTGAAAGTAAAATGATCAGCATAATACCAGTGTCAAATTACGTCGCTATAAACCTACATAAAGATATTTTAATTCACATAACAGAAGAAGATATAAAGTTATGTTTACAGCAATCTACGGATACAGTTTTATGCCATTTAAATAAGCCTATTTATCACTTTAAGGATGATCAAGCTTTGTGCGAAACCCACATAAATACGAGGACATGCAAAACAGTTATTGAACCATGCCTCAATAAATGGATTTCATTAAATAAATTAAATAATTATTTCTTCTATTGTTGCGACATGTGTCAGGTGAAGCTATTGTGCGGAGATCATATTACCGCCGTGCAATTGACCCATGCCGGCCTCTTCAATATCATTGAAGAATGCATTATAAAATCAGCTGACTTCTTTATGTATTCCCAAAGTGATACTTTTACCAACAAAATGAATATTAGTTTAGACGTGAAGATTCCCGAAATCTCGCCGATTAATCATATTATTAATCTCACAATCCCCGCGACAGAGTTACTTCCCAACTTATCGCAGTCGATCTTACACGCGAAGGAGCTCCAAGATATAAAAGATAAAATAGAAGCCATGAAGGAAAGCGTACCCTTAGATGCTCAGGTCTCCTACCACGATATCCACCACTACTCATTAATTTATTGTGTAGTGGCAACAATGATAGTGGTGGCTGGAGTAATGGCATGGAAACGGTTACGTCGAAGACAAGGGCGTCGATCAACGGCAACGGAGGAGCCAACGGGCGCGGCGGCGCGCGCGGCGGCGGCGGGGCCGTCGTCGGCCGAGTGCAGTGATAGTGTTAGATTAGATGTTATGGAAATGTCCAAAGGGGCATACAGTGTTAATAAAAGTGATAAAATCGAAAGTGTAGTGCGCAAACAAAACCGAAGCACATCGCCGGTCGTGCTTCGCTCAATGTTCTTAGTGAATGATGAAAATCAGAAATAGACTGACATTTGACTGAATAGCATTTTACATATTTAGTGTTTACTTAGCATTTCATATATAAATTTAATGCCCTTCATCTTGTATACTCATAGCTAACAAAATCATTGGGTACATATTAGATTTAAAAATATGTTGTCTTCACCATGTTACTTTTAAGATCATGGGCTTTCATCGCTACTAACTTCATCTCATCTTTGCGCTCGGGAGCATGTACGAGCAACGCTCGTACTGTATTTCATTTAGTCAGCATTTTACACTGTCAATTCATTTTAGGTAAAAACTAGTGAGTTCGTATCCGGTCATTAAGCGTACCGCGCGTACTCATCCCTCATTTAATAAT